>JARGCV010000529.1:42500-117126 GCA_034064705.1 Bothrops alternatus
TATCTCTCTCTCTCTCTCTCTCTCTCTCTGTGTCTGTCTCTCTCTCTCTGTCTCTCTCTGTGTCTTTCTCTCTGTCTCTCTCTCTGTCTCTCTCTCTCTGTGTCTCTCTCTCTCTCTGGCTCTATCTCTCTGTCTCTGTGTCTCTCTGTCTCTCTCACTCTCTCTCTGGCTCTATCTCTCTGTCTCTCTCTCTCTCTCTCTGTCTCTCTCTCTCTCCTGAGGCCTAACATTTGAGGGAGAGATCAGATCCGGCAAAAACATGTTTTTTCGGGTTCCCCAACCTTTGGGTAACCTGAATATATGTATACATTTCGTATTTGAGGTCAGTTTCACATTCACTTTTCATGCTTAATTGGCTATTTTCCAACAAATGCAATCTAAGCCGAGGCCTAACTTTTGAGGGACATATCAGATCTGGTAAAGACAGGTTTTTTGGGTTCCCCAACCTGTGGGAAACCTGAATATATGTATACATTTCGTATTTGAGGTCAGTTTCACATTCACTTTTCATGCTTGATTGGATATTTCCAAACAAATGCAATCTAAGCCCAGGCATAACTTTTCAGGGAGAGGTTGGATCCGGAAAAGACACGTTTCTTCGGGTTCCCCAACTTGTGGGGAACCGGAATATATGAATACATTTCGAACTTGAGGTCAGTTTCACATTTTCACTGTTCATCCTTAATTGGCTTTCCCAACAAATGCAATCTAAGCCGAGGCGTAAGTATTCAGGGAGATGCTGGACCGGAAAAGACATGTTTTTTCGGATTCCCCAACCTGTGGCGAACCTGAATATATGTATAATTTTCGAATTTGAGGTCAGTTTCATATTTTGTCTTTTCATCCTTAATTCGCTATTTTCCAGCAAATGCAATCTAGGCGGTGGCCTAACGCATGACAGAGAGGTCGGATCTCTGTCTCTCTCTCTTTCTCTCTCTCTTTCTCTCTGTGTCTCTCTCTGTCTCTGTCTCTCTTTCTCTTTCTCTGTCTCTCTCTCTGTCTCTCTCTCTCTCTCTCTGTCTCTGTCTCTCTCTCAATGTCTCTCTGTGTCTCTCTCTCATTCTCTCTCTCTGTCTGTCTCTCTCTCTCTGTGTGTGTGTCTCTGTGTCTCTCTCTCTGTCTATCTCTCTCGGTCTCTCTCTCTCTTTCTCTCTCTCTTTCTCTCTGTCTCTCTCTGTCTCTCTGTCTCTCTGTCTCTCTGTCTCTCTGTCTGTCTCTCTCTCTCTCTGTCTCTCTCTCTGTCACTCTCCTTGTGTCTCTCTCTCTGTCTCTCTGTCTCTCTGTCTCCCCAACCTGTGGGTAACCTGAATATATGTATACATTTCGTATTTGAGGTCAGTTTCACATTCACTTTTCATGCTTAATTGGTTATTTTCCAACAAATGCAATCTAAGCCGAGGCCTAACTTTTGAGGGAGAAGTCGGATTCAGAAAACAAACGTTTTTTCAGGTTCCCCTACATGTGGGGAACCTGAATATATGTATACTTTTCCAATTGGATGTCAGTTTCACATTTTCACTTTTTATGCTTAGTTTGCTATTTCCCAACTAATGCAATCTAAGCCGAGGCGAAACGTTTGAGGGAGAGGTCAGATCTGGTAAAGACATGTTTTTTCGGGTTCCCCAACCTTTGGGCAACCTGAATATATGTATACATTTCGTATTTGAGGTCAGTTTCACATTTTCACTTTTCATGCTTGATTGGCTATTTCCCAAGAAATGCAATCTAAGCCGAGGGGTAACTTTTCACGAGGTCGGATCCAGAAAACACATGATTTTTCAGGTTCCTCAACATGTGGGAAACCTGAATATATGTATACATTTCAAATTTGAGGTCAGTTTCACATTTACACTTTTCATGCTTGATTGGCTATTTTCCAGCAAATGAAATCTAGGCCGAGGCCTAACTTTTGAGGGAGAAATCAGATCCGGTAAAGACATGTTTTTTCGGGTTCCCCAACCTGTGGGCAACCTGAGTAAATGTATACATTTCGTATTTGAGGTCAGTTTCACATTTTCACTTTTCATGCTTAATTGGCTATTTTCCAACAAATGAAATCTAGGCCGAGGCCTAACTTTTGAGGGAGAGATCAGATCCGGTAAAGACATGTTTTTTCGGGTTCCCCAACCTTTGGGCAACCTGAATATATGTATACATTTCGAATTTGAGGTCAGTTTCACATTTTGACTTCATGCTTAATTGGCTATTTTCCAGCAAATCCACTCTAGGCCGAGGCCTAACTTATGAGGGAGAGGTCGGATTCATAAAACAAATCTTTTTTCAGGTTCACTGACCTGTGGGGAACCTGAATATATGTATACATTTCGTATTTGAGGTCAGTTTCACATTTTCACTTTTCATAATTGGCTGTTTTCCAACAAATGAAATCAAGGCCGAGAGGTAACTTTTCAGGGAGAGGTCGGATCCAGAAAACACATGATTTTTCAGGTTCACTGACCTGTGGGGAACCTGAATATATGTATACATTTCAAATTTGAGGTCAGTTTCACATTTTGACTTTTCGTGATTTCGGCTATTTCCCAACTAATGCAATCGAAGCCGAGGCGTAACTTTTGAGGGAGAGATCGGATCCAATAAAGACATATTTTTTCGGGTTCCCCAACGTATGGAGAAACTGAATATATGTATACTTTTCGAATGTGAAGTAGGTAGAATTTGAGGTCAGTTTCACATTTTGACTTGCTATTTTCCAACTAATGCAATATAAGCCTAGGTGTAACTTTTGAGGGAGAGGTCGGATCTGGTAAAGACATGTTTTTTCGGGTTCCCCAACCTTTGGGCAACCTGAATATATGTATACATTTCGTATTTGAGGTCAGTTTCACATTTTTACTTTTCATTCTTGATTGGCTATTTTCCAACAAATGAAATCTAGGCCGAGGCCTAACATTTGAGGGAGAGATCAGATCCGGTAAAGATTTGTTTTTTCGGGTTCCCCAACCTGTAGGGAACTTGAATATATGTATACATTTCAAATTTGAGGTCAGTTTCACATTTTCACTTTTCATGCTTGATTCGCTATTTTCCAACAAATGAAATCTAGGCTGAGGCCTAACTTTTCAGGGAAAGGTCGGATCCAGAAAACACATTATTTTTCAGGTTCCCTGACCTGTGGGGAACCTGGCCAAGGCTTAACTTTTGAGGGAGAGGTTGGATCCGGAAATGACATGTTTTTTCGGGTTCCCCAACCTGTGGGGAACCTGAATATAGGTATACATTTCAAATTTGAGGTCAGTTTCACATTTTCACTTTTCATACTTCATTGGCTATTTCCCAAGAAATGCAATCTAAGCCGAGAGGTAACTTTTCAGGGAGAGGTCAGATCCAGAAAACACATGATTTTTCAGGTTCCCTGACCTGTGGGGAACCTGAATATATGTATACATTTCAAATTTGAGGTCAGTTTCACATTTTCACTTTTCATGCTTGATTGGCTATTTTCCAACAAATGAAATCTAGGCCGAGGCCTAACTTTTGAGGGAGAGGTTGGATCCGGTAAAGATATGTTTTTTCGGGTTCCCCAACCTGTGGACAACCTGAGTATACATTTCGAATTTGAGGTCAGTTTCACATTTTCACTTTTCATGCTTGATTGGCTATTTCCCAAGAAATGCAATCTAAGCCGAGGGGTAACTTTTCACGAGGTCGGATCCAGAAAACACATGATTTTTCAGGTTCCTCAACATGTGGGAAACCTGAATATATGTATACATTTCAAATTTGAGGTCAGTTTCACATTTACACTTTTCATGCTTGATTGGCTATTTTCCAGCAAATGAAATCTAGGCCGAGGCCTAACTTTTGAGGGAGAAATCAGATCCGGTAAAGACATGTTTTTTCGGGTTCCCCAACCTGTGGGCAACCTGAGTAAATGTATACATTTCGTATTTGAGGTCAGTTTCACATTTTCACTTTTCATGCTTAATTGGCTATTTTCCAACAAATGAAATCTAGGCCGAGGCCTAACTTTTGAGGGAGAGATCAGATCCGGTAAAGACATGTTTTTTCGGGTTCCCCAACCTTTGGGCAACCTGAATATATGTATACATTTCGAATTTGAGGTCAGTTTCACATTTTGACTTCATGCTTAATTGGCTATTTTCCAGCAAATCCACTCTAGGCCGAGGCCTAACTTATGAGGGAGAGGTCGGATTCATAAAACAAATCTTTTTTCAGGTTCCCCTACATGTGGGGAACCTGAATATATGTATACATTTCGTATTTGAGGTCAGTTTCACATTTTCACTTTTCATAATTGGCTGTTTTCCAACAAATGAAATCAAGGCCGAGAGGTAACTTTTCAGGGAGAGGTCGGATCCAGAAAACACATGATTTTTCAGGTTCACTGACCTGTGGGGAACCTGAATATATGTATACATTTCAAATTTGAGGTCAGTTTCACATTTTGACTTTTCGTGATTTCGGCTATTTCCCAACTAATGCAATCGAAGCCGAGGCGTAACTTTTGAGGGAGAGATCGGATCCAATAAAGACATATTTTTTCGGGTTCCCCAACCTATGGAGAAACTGAATATATGTATACTTTTCGAATGTGAAGTAGGTAGAATTTGAGGTCAGTTTCACATTTTGACTTGCTATTTTCCAACTAATGCAATATAAGCCTAGGTGTAACTTTTGAGGGAGAGGTCGGATCTGGTAAAGACATGTTTTTTCGGGTTCCCCAACCTTTGGGCAACCTGAATATATGTATACATTTCGTATTTGAGGTCAGTTTCACATTTTTACTTTTCATTCTTGATTGGCTATTTTCCAACAAATGAAATCTAGGCCGAGGCCTAACATTTGAGGGAGAGATCAGATCCGGTAAAGATTTGTTTTTTCGGGTTCCCCAACCTGTGGGGAACTTGAATATATGTATACATTTCAAATTTGAGGTCAGTTTCACATTTTCACTTTTCATGCTTGATTCGCTATTTTCCAACAAATGAAATCTAGGCTGAGGCCTAACTTTTCAGGGAAAGGTCGGATCCAGAAAACACATTATTTTTCAGGTTCCCTGACCTGTGGGGAACCTGGCCAAGGCTTAACTTTTGAGGGAGAGGTTGGATCCGGAAATGACATGTTTTTTCGGGTTCCCCAACCTGTGGGGAACCTGAATATAGGTATACATTTCAAATTTGAGGTCAGTTTCACATTTTCACTTTTCATACTTCATTGGCTATTTCCCAAGAAATGCAATCTAAGCCGAGAGGTAACTTTTCAGGGAGAGGTCAGATCCAGAAAACACATGATTTTTCTGGTTCCCTGACCTGTGGGGAACCTGAATATATGTATACATTTCAAATTTGAGGTCAGTTTCACATTTTCACTTTTCATGCTTGATTGGCTATTTCCCAACAAATGCAATCTAAGCAGAGACGTAACTTTTCAGAGAGTTCGGATCCAGAAAACACATGATTTTTCAGGTTCCCTGACCTGTGGGAAACCTGAATATATGTATACATTTCAAATTTGAGGTCAGTTTCACATTTACACTTTTCATGCTTGATTGGCTATTTTCCAGCAAATGAAATCTAGGCCGAGGCCTAACTTTTGAGGGAGAAATCAGATCCGGTAAAGACATGTTTTTTCGGGTTCCCCAACCTGTGGGCAACCTGAGTAAATGTATACATTTCGTATTTGAGGTCAGTTTCACATTTTCACTTTTCATGCTTAATTGGCTATTTTCCAACAAATGAAATCTAGGCCGAGGCCTAACTTTTGAGGGAGAGATCAGATCCGGTAAAGACATGTTTTTTCGGGTTCCCCAACCTTTGGGCAACCTGAATATATGTATACATTTCGAATTTGAGGTCAGTTTCACATTTTGACTTCATGCTTAATTGGCTATTTTCCAGCAAATCCACTCTAGGCCGAGGCCTAACTTATGAGGGAGAGGTCGGATTCATAAAACAAATCTTTTTTCAGGTTCCCCTACATGTGGGGAACCTGAATATATGTATACATTTCGTATTTGAGGTCAGTTTCACATTTTCACTTTTCATAATTGGCTGTTTTCCAACAAATGAAATCAAGGCCGAGAGGTAACTTTTCAGGGAGAGGTCGGATCCAGAAAACACATGATTTTTCAGGTTCCCTGACCTGTGGGGAACCTGAATATATGTATACATTTCAAATTTGAGGTCAGTTTCACATTTTGACTTTTCGTGATTTCGGCTATTTCCCAACTAATGCAATCGAAGCCGAGGCGTAACTTTTGAGGGAGAGATCGGATCCAATAAAGACATATTTTTTCGGGTTCCCCAACGTATGGAGAAACTGAATATATGTATACTTTTCGAATGTGAAGTAGGTAGAATTTGAGGTCAGTTTCACATTTTGACTTGCTATTTTCCACCTAATGCAATATAAGCCTAGGTGTAACTTTTGAGGGAGAGGTCGGATCTGGTAAAGACATGTTTTTTCGGGTTCCCCAACCTTTGCGCAACCTGAATATATGTATACATTTCGTATTTGAGGTCAGTTTCACATTTTTACTTTTCATTCTTGATTGGCTATTTTCCAACAAATGAAATCTAGGCCGAGGCTTAACATTTGAGGGAGAGATCAGATCCGGTAAAGATTTGTTTTTTCGGGTTCCCCAACCTGTAGGGAACTTGAATATATGTATACATTTCAAATTTGAGGTCAGTTTCACATTTTCACTTTTCATGCTTGATTCGCTATTTTCCAACAAATGAAATCTAGGCTGAGGCCTAACTTTTCAGGGAAAGGTCGGATCCAGAAAACACATTATTTTTCAGGTTCCCTGACCTGTGGGGAACCTGGCCAAGGCTTAACTTTTGAGGGAGAGGTTGGATCCGGAAATGACATGTTTTTTCGGGTTCCCCAACCTGTGGGGAACCTGAATATAGGTATACATTTCAAATTTGAGGTCAGTTTCACATTTTCACTTTTCATACTTCATTGGCTATTTCCCAAGAAATGCAATCTAAGCCGAGAGGTAACTTTTCAGGGAGAGGTCAGATCCAGAAAACACATGATTTTTCAGGTTCCCTGACCTGTGGGGAACCTGAATATATGTATACATTTCAAATTTGAGGTCAGTTTCACATTTTCACTTTTCATGCTTGATTGGCTATTTTCCAACAAATGAAATCTAGGCCGAGGCCTAACTTTTGAGGGAGAGGTTGGATCCGGTAAAGATATGTTTTTTCGGGTTCCCCAACCTGTGGACAACCTGAGTATATGTATACATTTCGAATTTGAGGTCAGTTTCACATTTTCACTTTTCATGCTTGATTGGCTATTTCCCAAGAAATGCAATCTAAGCCGAGGGGTAACTTTTCACGAGGTCGGATCCAGAAAACACATGATTTTTCAGGTTCCTCAACATGTGGGAAACCTGAATATATGTATACATTTCAAATTTGAGGTCAGTTTCACATTTACACTTTTCATGCTTGATTGGCTATTTTCCAGCAAATGAAATCTAGGCCGAGGCCTAACTTTTGAGGGAGAAATCAGATCCGGTAAAGACATGTTTTTTCGGGTTCCCCAACCTGTGGGCAACCTGAGTAAATGTATACATTTCGTATTTGAGGTCAGTTTCACATTTTCACTTTTCATGCTTAATTGGCTATTTTCCAACAAATGAAATCTAGGCCGAGGCCTAACTTTTGAGGGAGAGATCAGATCCGGTAAAGACATGTTTTTTCGGGTTCCCCAACCTTTGGGCAACCTGAATATATGTATACATTTCGAATTTGAGGTCAGTTTCACATTTTGACTTCATGCTTAATTGGCTATTTTCCAGCAAATCCACTCTAGGCCGAGGCCTAACTTATGAGGGAGAGGTCGGATTCATAAAACAAATCTTTTTTCAGGTTCCCCTACATGTGGGGAACCTGAATATATGTATACATTTCGTATTTGAGGTCAGTTTCACATTTTCACTTTTCATAATTGGCTGTTTTCCAACAAATGAAATCAAGGCCGAGAGGTAACTTTTCAGGGAGAGGTCGGATCCAGAAAACACATGATTTTTCAGGTTCACTGACCTGTGGGGAACCTGAATATATGTATACATTTCAAATTTGAGGTCAGTTTCACATTTTGACTTTTCGTGATTTCGGCTATTTCCCAACTAATGCAATCGAAGCCGAGGCGTAACTTTTGAGGGAGAGATCGGATCCAATAAAGACATATTTTTTCGGGTTCCCCAACCTATGGAGAAACTGAATATATGTATACTTTTCGAATGTGAAGTAGGTAGAATTTGAGGTCAGTTTCACATTTTGACTTGCTATTTTCCAACTAATGCAATATAAGCCTAGGTGTAACTTTTGAGGGAGAGGTCGGATCTGGTAAAGACATGTTTTTTCGGGTTCCCCAACCTTTGCGCAACCTGAATATATGTATACATTTCGTATTTGAGGTCAGTTTCACATTTTTACTTTTCATTCTTGATTGGCTATTTTCCAACAAATGAAATCTAGGCCGAGGCCTAACATTTGAGGGAGAGATCAGATCCGGTAAAGATTTGTTTTTTCGGGTTCCCCAACCTGTGGGGAACTTGAATATATGTATACATTTCAAATTTGAGGTCAGTTTCACATTTTCACTTTTCATGCTTGATTCGCTATTTTCCAACAAATGAAATCTAGGCTGAGGCCTAACTTTTCAGGGAAAGGTCGGATCCAGAAAACACATTATTTTTCAGGTTCCCTGACCTGTGGGGAACCTGGCCAAGGCTTAACTTTTGAGGGAGAGGTTGGATCCGGAAATGACATGTTTTTTCGGGTTCCCCAACCTGTGGGGAACCTGAATATAGGTATACATTTCAAATTTGAGGTCAGTTTCACATTTTCACTTTTCATACTTCATTGGCTATTTCCCAAGAAATGCAATCTAAGCCGAGAGGTAACTTTTCAGGGAGAGGTCAGATCCAGAAAACACATGATTTTTCAGGTTCCCTGACCTGTGGGGAACCTGAATATATGTATACATTTCAAATTTGAGGTCAGTTTCACATTTTCACTTTTCATGCTTGATTGGCTATTTCCCAACAAATGCAATCTAAGCAGAGACGTAACTTTTCAGAGAGTTCGGATCCAGAAAACACATGATTTTTCAGGTTCCCTGACCTGTGGGAAACCTGAATATATGTATACATTTCAAATTTGAGGTCAGTTTCACATTTTCACTTTTCATGCTTGATTTGCTATTTTCCAACAAATGAAATCTAGGCCGAGGCCTAACTTTTGAGGGAGAGGTTGGATCCGGTAAAGATATGTTTTTTCGGGTTCCCCAACCTGTGGACAACCTGAGTATATGTATACATTTCGAATTTGAGGTCAGTTTCACATTTTCACTATTCAAGCTTAATTGGCTATTTTCCAACAAATGAAATCTAGGCCGAGGCCTAACTTTTCAGGGAAAAGTCGGATCCAGAAAACACATTATTTTTCAGGTTCCCTGACCTGTGGGGAACCTGAATATATGTATACATTTCAAATTTGAGGTCAGTTTCACATTTTCAGTTTTCATGCTTAGTTTGCTATTTCCCAACTAATGCAATCTAAGCCAAGGCGAAACGTTTGAGGGAGAGGTCAGATCCGGCAAAGACATGTTTTTTTGGGTTCCCCAACCTGTGGGCAACCTGAGTATATGTATACATTTCGTATTTGAGGTCAGTTTCACATTTTCACTTTTCATGCTTAATTGGCTATTTTCCAACAAATGAAATCAAGGCCGAGCCGTAAGTTTCCAGGGAGAGGTCAGATCCGGAAAACGACTATTTTTTCAGTTTCCTCAATCTGTGGGGAACCTGAATATATGTATACATTTCGTATTTGAGGTCAGTTTCACATTTTTACTTTTCGTGCTTAATTTGAGATCACTTTCACATTTTTACTTTTCATGCTTAATTGGCTATTTTCCAGCAAAAGCACTCTAGGCCGAGGCCTAACTTTTCAGGGAAATGTCGGATCCAGAAAACACATGATTTTTCAGGTTCCCTGACCTGTGGGGAACCTGAATATATGTATACATTTCAAATTTGAGGTCAGTTTCACATTTTCACTTTTCATGCTTGATTGGCTATTTCCCAACAAATGCAATCTAAGCAGAGACGTAACTTTTCAGAGAGTTCGGATCCAGAAAACACATGATTTTTCAGGTTCCCTGACCTGTGGGAAACCTGAATATATGTATACATTTCAAATTTGAGGTCAGTTTCACATTTTCACTTTTCATGCTTGATTTGCTATTTTACAACAAATGAAATCTAGGCCGAGGCCTAACTTTTGAGGGAGAGGTTGGATCCGGTAAAGATATGTTTTTTCGGGTTCCCCAACCTGTGGACAACCTGAGTATATGTATACATTTCGAATTTGAGGTCAGTTTCACATTTTCACTATTCAAGCTTAATTGGCTATTTTCCAACAAATGAAATCTAGGCCGAGGCCTAACTTTTCAGGGAAAAGTCGGATCCAGAAAACACATTATTTTTCAGGTTCCCTGACCTGTGGGGAACCTGAATATATGTATACATTTCAAATTTGAGGTCAGTTTCACATTTTCAGTTTTCATGCTTAGTTTGCTATTTCCCAACTAATGCAATCTAAGCCAAGGCGAAACGTTTGAGGGAGAGGTCAGATCCGGCAAAGACATGTTTTTTTGGGTTCCCCAACCTGTGGGCAACCTGAGTATATGTATACATTTCGTATTTGAGGTCAGTTTCACATTTTCACTTTTCATGCTTAATTGGCTATTTTCCAACAAATGAAATCAAGGCCGAGCCGTAAGTTTCCAGGGAGAGGTCAGATCCGGAAAACGACTATTTTTTCAGTTTCCTCAATCTGTGGGGAACCTGAATATATGTATACATTTCGTATTTGAGGTCAGTTTCACATTTTTACTTTTCGTGCTTAATTTGAGATCACTTTCACATTTTTACTTTTCATGCTTAATTGGCTATTTTCCAACAAATGAAATCTAGGCCAAGGCCTAACTTTTCAGGGAAATGTCGGATCCAGAAAACACATTATTTTTCAGGTTCCCTGACCTGTGGGGAACCTGAATATATGTATACATTTCAAATTTGAGGTCAGTTTCACATTTTCACTTTTTATGCTAAGTTTGCTATTTCAAAACTAATGCAATATAAGCCGAGGCGAAACGTTTGAGAGAGAGGTCGGATCCGGTAAAGACGTGTTTTTTCGGGTTCCCCAACCTTTGGGCAACCTGAATATATGTATACATTTCGAATTTGAGGTCAGTTTCACATTTTCACTATTCAAGCTTAATTGGCTATTTTCCAACAAATGAAATCTAGGCCGAGGCCTAACTTTTCAGGGAAATGTCGGATCCAGAAAACACATTATTTTTCCGGTTCCCTGACCTGTGGGGAACCTGAATATATGTATACATTTCGAATTTGAGGTCAGTTTCACATTTTCACTTTTCATGCTTGATTCGCTATTTTCCAACAAATGAAATCTAGGCCGAGGCCTACCATTTGAGGGAGAGATCGGATCCAGAAAACAACTATTTTTTCAGTTTCCTCAATCTGTGGGGAACCTGAATATATGTATACTTTTCTAATTGGATGTCAGTTTCACATTTTCACTATTCAAGCTTAATTGGCTATTTTCCAACAAATGAAATCTAGGCCGAGGCCTAACATTTGAGGGAGAGATCAGATCCGGCAAAAACATGTTTTTTCGGGTTCCCCAACCTTTGGGCAACCTGAATATATGTATATATTTCGAATTTGAGGTCAGTTTCACATTTTCACTATTCAAGCTTAATTGGCTATTTTCCAACAAATGAAATCTAGGCCGAGGCCTAACTTTTCAGGGAGAGGTCGGATCCAGAAAACACATGATTTTTCGGGTTCCCCGACCTGTGGGGAACCTGAATATATGTATACATTTCAAATTTGAGGTCAGTTTCACATTTTCACTTTTCATGCTTGATTGGCTATTTTCCAGCAAAAGCACTCTAGGCCGAGGCCTAACATTTGAGGGAGAGATCAGATCCGGCAAAAACATGTTTTTTCGGGTTCCCCAACCTTTGGGCAACCTGAATATATGTATATATTTCGTATTTGAGGTCAGTTCCACATTTTCACTTTTCATGCTTGATTGGCTATTTCCCAAGAAATGCAATCTAAGCCGAGAGGTAACTTTTCAGGGAGAGGTCGGATCTGGTAAAGACATGTTTTTTCTGGTTCCCCAACTTGTGGGAAACATGAATACATTTCGTATTTGAGGTCAGTTTCACATTTTTACTTTTCGTGCTTAATTGGCTATTTTCCAGCAAAAGCACTCTAGGCCTAGGCCTAACACGAGGGAGAGGTCGGATTCAGAAAACAAATGTTTTTTCAGGTTCCCCTACATCTGAGGAACCTCAATATATGTATACTTTTCGAATTGGATGTCAGTTTCACATTTTCACTATTCAAGCTTAATTGGCTATTTTCCAACAAATGAAATCTAGGCCGGGGCCTAACTATTCAGGGAAATGTCGGATCCAGAAAACACATTATTTTTCAGGTTCCCTGACCTGTGGGGAACCTGAATATATGTATACATTTCAAATTTGAGGTCAGTTTCACATTTTCAGTTTTCATGCTTAGTTTGCTATTTCCCAACTAATGCAATCTAAGCCGAGGCGAAACGTTTGAGGGAGAGGTCGGATCTGGTAAAGACGTGTTTTTGCTGGTTCCCCAACTTGTGGGAAACATGAATATATGTATACATTTCGTATTTGAGGTCACTTTCACATTTTCACTTTTCATGCTTAATTGGCTATTTTCCAACAAATGAAATCAAGCCCGAGCCGTAAGTTTCCAGGGAGAGGTCAGATCCGGAAAACGACTATTTTTTCAGTTTCCTCAATCTGTGGGCAACCTGAGTATATGTATACATTTCGAATTTGAGGTCAGTTTCACATTTTCACTTTTCATGCTTGATTGGCTATTTTCCAGCAAAAGCACTCTAGGCCGAGGCCTGACACGAGGGAGAGGTCGGATTCAGAAAACAAATGTTTTTTCAGGTTCCCCTACATCTGGGGAACCTCAATATATGTATACTTTTCGAATTGGATGTCAGTTTCACATTTTCAGTTTTCATGCTTAGTTTGCTATTTCCCAACTAATGCAATCTAAGCCAAGGCGAAACGTTTGAGGGAGAGGTCAGATCCGGCAAAGACATGTTTTTTCGGGTTCCCCAACCTGTGGGCAACCTGAGTATATGTATACATTTCGAATTTGAGGTCAGTTTCACATTTTCACTATTCAAGCTTAATTGGCTATTTTCCAACAAATGAAATCTAGGCCGAGGCCTAACTTTTCAGGGAGAGGTCGGATCCAGAAAACACATGATTTTTCGGGTTCCCCGACCTGTGGGGAACCTGAATATATGTATACATTTCAAATTTGAGGTCAGTTTCACATTTTCACTTTTCATGCTTGATTGGCTATTTTCCAGCAAAAGCACTCTAGGCCGAGGCCTAACATTTGAGGGAGAGATCAGATCCGGCAAAAACATGTTTTTTCGGGTTCCCCAACCGTTGGGCAACCTGAATATATGTATATATTTCGTATTTGAGGTCAGTTCCACATTTTCACTTTTCATGCTTGATTGGCTATTTCCCAAGAAATGCAATCTAAGCCGAGAGGTAACTTTCCAGGGAGAGGTCAGATCCGGAAAACGACTATTTTTTCAGTTTCCTCAATCTGTGGGGAACCTGTATATATGTATACATTTCGAATTTGAGGTCAGTTTCACATTTTTACTTTTCGTGCTTAATTGGCTATTTTCCAGCAAAAGCACTCTAGGCCAAGGCCTAACACGAGGGAGAGGTCGGATTCAGAAAACAAATGTTTTTTCAGGTTCCCCTACATCTGGGGAACCTCAATATATGTATACTTTTCGAATTGGATGTCAGTTTCACATTTTCACTATTCAAGCTTAATTGGCTATTTTCCAACAAATGAAATTTAGGCCGGGGCCTAACTTTTCAGGGAAATGTCGGATCCAGAAAACACATTATTTTTCAGGTTCCCTGACCTGTGGGGAACCTGAATATATGTATACATTTCAAATTTGAGGTCAGTTTCACATTTTCAGTTTTCATGCTTAGTTTGCTATTTCCCAACTAATGCAATCTAAGCCGAGGCGAAACGTTTGAGGGAGAGGTCGGATCTGGTAAAGACGTGTTTTTGCTGGTTCCCCAACTTGTGGGAAACATGAATATATGTATACATTTCGCATTTGAGGTCAGTTTCACATTTTCACTTTTCATGCTTAATTGGCTATTTTCCAACAAATGAAATCAAGGCCGAGCCGTAAGTTTCCAGGGAGAGGTCAGATCCGGAAAACGACTATTTTTTCAGTTTCCTCAATCTGTGGGGAACCTGTATATATGTATACATTTCGAATTTGAGGTCAGTTTCACATTTTCACTTTTCATGCTTAATTGGCTATTTTCCAGCAAAAGCACTCTAGGCCGAGGCCTAACATGAGGGAGAGGTCGGATTCAGAAAACAAATGTTTTTTCAGGTTCCCCTACATCTGGGGAACCTCAATATATGTATACTTTTCGAATTGGATGTCAGTTTCACATTTTCACTATTCAAGCTTAATTGGCTATTTTCCAACAAATGAAATCTAGGCCGAGCCCTAACTTTTCAGGGAAATGTCGGATCCAGAAAACACATTATTTTTCAGGTTCCCTGACCTGTGGGGAACCTGAATATATGTATACATTTCGTATTTGAGGTCAGTTTCACATTTTCACTTTTCATGCTTGATTCGCTATTTTCCAACAAATGAAATCTAGGCCGAGGCCTAACATTTGAGGGAGAGATCAGATCCGGCAAAAACATGTTTTTTCGGGTTCCCCAACCTTTGGGCAACCTGAATATATGTATATATTTCGTATTTGAGGTCAGTCTCACATTTTCACTTTTCATGCTTGATTGGCTATTTCCCAAGAAATGCAATCTAAGCCGAGAGGTAACTTTTCAGGGAGAGGTCGGATCCGGTAAAGACGTGTTTTTTCTGGTTCCCCAACTTGTGGGAAACATGAATACATTTCGTATTTGAGGTCAGTTTGACATTTTCACTTTTCATGCTTAATTGGCTATTTTCCAACAAATGAAATCAAGCCCGAGCCGTAAGTTTCCAGGGAGAGGTCAGATCCGGAAAACGACTATTTTTTCAGTTTCCTCAATCTATGGGGAACCTGAATATATGTATACATTTCGAATTTGAGGTCAGTTTCACATTTTCACTTTTCATGCTTATTTGGCTATTTTCCAGCAAAAGCACTCTAAGCCGAGGCCTAACATGAGGGAGAGGTCGGATTCAGAAAACAAATGTTTTTTCAGGTTCCCCTACATCTGGGGAACCTCAATATATGTATACTTTTCGAATTGGATGTCAGTTTCACATTTTCACTATTCAAGCTTAATTGGCTATTTTCCAACAAATGAAATCTAGGCCGAGGCCTAACTTTTCAGGGAAATGTCGGATCCAGAAAACACATTATTTTTCAGGTTCCCTGACCTGTGGGGAACCTGAATATATGTATACATTTCAAATTTGAGGTCAGTTTCACATTTTCACTTTTCATGCTTAGCTATTTCCCAACTAATGCAATCTAAGCCAAGGCGAAACGTTTGAGGGAGAGGTCAGATCCGGCAAAGACATGTTTTTTCGGGTTCCCCAACCTGTGGGCAACCTGAGTATATGTATACATTTCGAATTTGAGGTCAGTTTCACATTTTCACTATTCAAGCTTAATTGGCTATTTTCCAACAAATGAAATCTAGGCCGAGGCCTAACTTTTCAGGGAGAGGTCGGATCCAGAAAACACATGATTTCTCGGGTTCCCCGACCTGTGGGGAACCTGAATATATGTATACATTTCAAATTTGAGGTCAGTTTCACATTTTCACTTTTCATGCTTAGCTATTTCCCAACTAATGCAATCTAAGCCAAGGCGAAACGTTTGAGGGAGAGGTCAGATCCGGCAAAAGCATGTTTTTTCGGGTTCCCCAACCTTTGGGCAACCTGAATATATGTATATATTTCGTATTTGAGGTCAGTTCCACATTTTCACTTTTCATGCTTGATTGGCTATTTCCCAAGAAATGCAATCTAAGCCGAGAGGTAACTTTTCAGGGAGAGGTCGGATCTGGTAAAGACGTGTTTTTTCTGGTTCCCCAACTTGTGGGAAACATGAATACATTTCGTATTTGAGGTCAGCTTCACATTTTTACTTTTCGTGCTTAATTTGAGGTCACTTTCACATTTTTACTTTTCGTGCTTAATTGGCTATTTTCCAGCAAAAGCACTCTAGGCCAAGGCCTAACACGAGGGAGAGGTCGGATTCAGAAAACAAATGTTTTTTCAGGTTCCCTGACCTGTGGGGAACCTGAATATATGTATACATTTCAAATTTGAGGTCAGTTTCACATTTTCAGTTTTCATGCTTAGTTTGCTATTTCCCAACTAATGCAATCTAAGCCGAGGCGAAACGTTTGAGGGAGAGGTCGGATCTGGTAAAGACGTGTTTTTGCTGGTTCCCCAACTTGTGGGAAACATGAATATATGTATACATTTCGTATTTGAGGTCAGTTTCACATTTTCACTTTTCATGCTTAATTGGCTATTTTCCAACAAATGAAATCAAGGCCGAGCCGTAAGTTTCCAGGGAGAGGTCAGATCCGGAAAACTACTATTTTTTCAGTTTCCTCAATCTGTGGGGAACCTGTATATATGTATACATTTCGAATTTGAGGTCAGTTTCACATTTTCACTTTTCATGCTTAATTGGCTATTTTCCAGCAAAAGCACTTTAGGCCGAGGCCTAACATGAGGGAGAGGTCGGATTCAGAAAACAAATGTTTTTTCAGGTTCCCCTACATCTGGGGAACCTCAATATATGTATACTTTTCGAATTGGATGTCAGTTTCACATTTTCACTATTCAAGCTTAATTGGCTATTTTCCAACAAATGAAATCTAGGCCGAGGCCTAACTTTTCAGGGAAATGTCGGATCCAGAAAACACATTATTTTTCAGGTTCCCTGACCTGTGGGGAACCTGAATATATGTATACATTTCAAATTTGAGGTCAGTTTCACATTTTCAGTTTTCATGCTTCGTTTGCTATTTCCCAACTAATGCAATCTAAGCCGAGGCGAAACGTTTGAGGGAGAGGTCGGATCTGGTAAAGACGTGTTTTTGCTGGTTCCCCAACTTGTGGGAAACATGAATATATGTATACATTTCGTATTTGAGGTCAGTTTCACATTTTCACTTTTCATGCTTAATTGGCTATTTTCCAACAAATGAAATCAAGGCCGAGCCGTAAGTTTCCAGGGAGAGGTCAGATCCGGAAAACTACTATTTTTTCAGTTTCCTCAATCTGTGGGGAACCTGTATATATGTATACATTTCGAATTTGAGGTCAGTTTCACATTTTCACTTTTCATGCTTAATTGGCTATTTTCCAGGAAAAGCACTCTAGGCCGAAGCCTAACATGAGGGAGAGGTCGGATTCAGAAAACAAATGTTTTTTCAGGTTCCTCTACATCTGGGGAACCTCAATATATGTATACTTTTCGAATTGGATGTCAGTTTCACATTTTCACTATTCAAGCTTAATTGGCTATTTTCCAATAAATGAAATCTAGGCCGAGGCCTAACTTTTCAGGGAAATGTCGGATCCAGAAAACACACTATTTTTCAGGTTCCCTGACCTGTGGGGAACCTGAATATATGTATACATTTCAAATTTGAGGTCAGTTTCACATTTTCAGTTTTCATGCTTCGTTTGCTATTTCCCAACTAATGCAATCTAAGCCAAGGCGAAACGTTTGAGGGAGAGGTCAGATCCGGCAAAGACATGTTTTTTCGGGTTCCCCAACCTGTGGGCAACCTGAGTATATGTATACATTTCGAATTTGAGGTCAGTTTCACATTTTCACTATTCAAGCTTAATTGGCTATTTTCCAACAAATGAAATCTAGGCCGAGGCCTAACTTTTCAGGGAGAGGTCGGATCCAGAAAACACATGATTTTTCGGGTTCCCCGACCTGTGGGGAACCTGAATATATGTATACATTTCAAATTTGAGGTCAGTTTCACATTTTCACTTTTCATGCTTGATTGGCTATTTTCCAGCAAAAGCACTCTAGGCCGAGGCCTAACACGAGGGAGAGGTCGGATTCAGAAAACAAATGTTTTTTCAGGTTCCCCTACATCTGGGGAACCTCAATATATGTATACTTTTCGAATTGGATGTCAGTTTCACATTTTCAGTTTTCATGCTTAGTTTGCTATTTCCCAACTAATGCAATCTAAGCCAAGGCGAAACGTTTGAGGGAGAGGTCAGATCCGGCAAAAGCATGTTTTTTCGGGTTCCCCAACCTTTGGGCAACCTGAATATATGTATATATTTCGTATTTGAGGTCAGTTCCACATTTTCACTTTTCATGCTTGATTGGCTATTTCCCAAGAAATGCAATCTAAGCCGAGAGGTAACTTTTCAGGGAGAGGTCGGATCTGGTAAAGACGTGTTTTTTCTGGTTCCCCAACTTGTGGGAAACATGAATACATTTCGTATTTGAGGTCAGTTTCACATTTTTACTTTTCGTGATTAATTTGAGGTCACTTTCACATTTTTACTTTTCGTGCTTAATTGGCTATTTTCCAGCAAAAGCACTCTAGGCCAAGGCCTAACACGAGGGAGAGGTCGGATTCAGAAAACAAATGTTTTTTCAGGTTCCCCTACATCTGGGGAACCTCAATATATGTATACTTTTCGAATTGGATGTCAGTTTCACATTTTCAGTTTTCATGCTTAGTTTGCTATTTCCCAACTAATGCAATCTAAGCCGAGGCGAAACGTTTGAGGGAGAGGTCGGATCTGGTAAAGACGTGTTTTTGCTGGTTCCCCAACTTGTGGGAAACATGAATATATGTATACATTTCAAATTTGAGGTCAGTTTCACATTTTCAGTTTTCATGCTTAGTTTGCTATTTCCCAACTAATGCAATCTAAGCCAAGGCGAAACGTTTGAGGGAGAGGTCAGATCCGGCAAAGACATGTTTTTTCGTGTTCCCCAACCTGTGGGCAACCTGAGTATATGTATACATTTCGAATTTGAGGTCAGTTTCACATTTTCACTTTTCATGCTTAATTGGCTATTTTCCAGCAAAAGCACTCTAGGCCGAGGCCTAACATGAGGGAGAGGTCGGATTCAGAAAACAAATGTTTTTTCAGGTTCCCCTACATCTGGGGAACCTCAATATATGTATACTTTTCGAATTGGATGTCAGTTTCACATTTTCACTATTCAAGCTTAATTGGCTATTTTCCAACAAATGAAATCTAGGCCGAGGCCTAACTTTTCAGGGAAATGTCGGATCCAGAAAACACATTATTTTTCAGGTTCCCTGACCTGTGGGGAACCTGAATATATGTATACATTTCAAATTTGAGGTCAGTTTCACATTTTCAGTTTTCATGCTTAGTTTGCTATTTCCCAACTAATGCAATCTAAGCCGAGGCGAAACGTTTGAGGGAGAGGTCGGATCTGGTAAAGACGTGTTTTTGCTGGTTCCCCAACTTGTGGGAAACATGAATATATGTATACATTTCGTATTTGAGGTCAGTTTCACATTTTCACTTTTCATGCTTAATTGGCTATTTTCCAACAAATGAAATCAAGGCCGAGCCGTAAGTTTCCAGGGAGAGGTCAGATCCGGAAAACGACTATTTTTTCAGTTTCCTCAATCTGTGGGGAACCTGTATATATGTATACATTTCGAATTTGAGGTCAGTTTCACATTTTCACTTTTCATGCTTAATTGGCTATTTTCCAGCAAAAGCACTCTAGGCCGAGGCCTAACATGAGGGAGAGGTCGGATTCAGAAAACAAATGTTTTTTCAGGTTCCCCTACATCTGGGGAACCTCAATATATGTATACTTTTCGAATTGGATGTCAGTTTCACATTTTCACTATTCAAGCTTAATTGGCTATTTTCCAACAAATGAAATCTAGGCCGAGGCCTAACTTTTCAGGGAAATGTCGGATCCAGAAAACACATTATTTTTCAGGTTCCCTGACCTGTGGGGAACCTGAATATATGTATACATTTCAAATTTGAGGTCAGTTTCACATTTTCAGTTTTCATGCTTCGTTTGCTATTTCCCAACTAATGCAATCTAAGCCAAGGCGAAACGTTTGAGGGAGAGGTCAGATCCGGCAAAGACATGTTTTTTCGGGTTCCCCAACCTGTGGGCAACCTGAGTATATGTATACATTTCGAATTTGAGGTCAGTTTCACATTTTCAGTATTCAAGCTTAGTTGGCTATTTTAAAACAAATGAAATCTAGGCCGAGGCCTAACTTTTCAGGGAGAGGTCGGATCCAGAAAACACATGATTTTTCGGGTTCCCCAACCTGTGGGGAACCTGAATATATGTATAAATTTCGTATTTGAGGTCAGTTTCACATTTTCACTTTTCATGCTTGATTCGCTATTTTCCAACAAATGAAATCTAGGCCGAGGCCTAACATTTGAGGGAGAGATCAGATCCGGCAAAAACATGTTTTTTCGGGTTCCCCAACCTTTGGGCAACCTGAATATATGTATATATTTCGTATTTGAGGTCAGTCTCACATTTTCACTTTTCATGCTTGATTGGCTATTTCCCAAGAAATGCAATCTAAGCCGAGAGGTAACTTTTCAGGGAGAGGTCGGATCCGGTAAAGACGTGTTTTTTCTGGTTCCCCAACTTGTGGGAAACATGAATACATTTCGTATTTGAGGTCAGTTTGACATTTTCACTTTTCATGCTTAATTGGCTATTTTCCAACAAAAGAAATCAAGCCCGAGCCGTAAGTTTGCAGGGAGAGGTCAGATCCGGAAAACGACTATTTTTTCAGTTTCCTCAATCTGTGGGGAACCTGAATATATGTATACATTTCGAATTTGAGGTCAGTTTCACATTTTCACTTTTCATGCTTATTTGGCTATTTTCCAGCAAAAGCACTCTAAGCCGAGGCCTAACATGAGGGAGAGGTCGGATTCAGAAAACAAATGTTTTTTCAGGTTCCCCTACATCTGGGGAACCTCAATATATGTATACATTTCGAATTTGAGGTCAGTTTCACATTTTCACTATTCAAGCTTAATTGGCTATTTTCCAACAAATGAAATCTAGGCCGGGGCCTAACTTTTCAGGGAAATGTCGGATCCAGAAAACACATTATTTTTCAGGTTCCCTGACCTGTGGGGAACCTGAATATATGTATACATTTCAAATTTGAGGTCAGTTTCACATTTTCAGTTTTCATGCTTAGTTTGCTATTTCCCAACTAATGCAATCTAAGCCGAGGCGAAACGTTTGAGGGAGAGGTCGGATCTGGTAAAGACGTGTTTTTGCTGGTTCCCCAACTTGTGGGAAACATGAATATATGTATACATTTCGTATTTGAGGTCAGTTTCACATTTTCACTTTTCATGCTTAATTGGCTATTTTCCAACAAATGAAATCAAGGCCGAGCCGTAAGTTTCCAGGGAGAGGTCAGATCTGGAAAACGACTATTTTTTCAGTTTCCTCAATCTGTGGGGAACCTGTATATATGTATACATTTCGAATTTGAGGTCAGTTTCACATTTTCACTTTTCATGCTTAATTGGCTATTTTCCAGCAAAAGCACTCTAGGCCGAGGCCTAACATGAGGGAGAGGTCGGATTCAGAAAACAAATGTTTTTTCAGGTTCCCCTACATCTGGGGAACCTCAATATATGTATACTTTTCGAATTGGATGTCAGTTTCACATTTTCACTATTCAAGCTTAATTGGCTATTTTCCAACAAATGAAATCTAGGCCGGGGCCTAACTTTTCAGGGAAATGTCGGATCCAGAAAACACATTATTTTTCAGGTTCCCTGACCTGTGGGGAACCTGAATATATGTATACATTTCAAATTTGAGGTCAGTTTCACATTTTCAGTTTTCATGCTTAGTTTGCTATTTCCCAACTAATGCAATCTAAGCCGAGGCGAAACGTTTGAGGGAGAGGTCGGATCTGGTAAAGACGTGTTTTTGCTGGTTCCCCAACTTGTGGGAAACATGAATATATGTATACATTTCGTATTTGAGGTCAGTTTCACATTTTCACTTTTCATGCTTAATTGGCTATTTTCCAACAAATGAAATCAAGGCCGAGCCGTAAGTTTCCAGGGAGAGGTCAGATCCGGAAAACGACTATTTTTTCAGTTTCCTCAATCTGTGGGGAACCTGTATATATGTATACATTTCGAATTTGAGGTCAGTTTCACATTTTCACTTTTCATGCTTAATTGGCTATTTTCCAGCAAAAGCACTCTAGGCCGAGGCCTAACATGAGGGAGAGGTCGGATTCAGAAAACAAATGTTTTTTCAGGTTCCCCTACATCTGGGGAACCTCAATATATGTATACTTTTCGAATTGGATGTCAGTTTCACATTTTCACTTTTCAAGCTTAATTGGCTATTTTCCAACAAATGAAATCTAGGCCGAGGCCTAACTTTTCAGGGAAATGTCGGATCCAGAAAACACATTATTTTTCAGGTTCCCTGACCTGTGGGGAACCTGAATATATGTATACATTTCAAATTTGAGGTCAGTTTCACATTTTCAGTTTTCATGCTTAGTTTGCTATTTCCCAACTAATGCAATCTAAGCCGAGGCGAAACGTTTGAGGGAGAGGTCGGATCTGGTAAAGACGTGTTTTTGCTGGTTCCCCAACTTGTGGGAAACATGAATATATGTATACATTTCGTATTTGAGGTCAGTTTCACATTTTCACTTTTCATGCTTAATTGGCTATTTTCCAGGAAAAGCACTCTAGGCCGAGGCCTAACATGAGGGAGAGGTCGGATTCAGAAAACAAATGTTTTTTCAGGTTCCCCTACATCTGGGGAACCTCAATATATGTATACTTTTCGAATTGTATGTCAGTTTCAAATTTTCACTATTCAAGCTTAATTGGCTATTTTCCAACAAATGAAATCTAGGCCGAGGCCTAACTTTTCAGGGAAATGTCGGATCCAGAAAACACATTATTTTTCAGGTTCCCCGACCTGTGGGGAACCTGAATATATGTATACATTTCAAATTTGAGGTCAGTTTCACATTTTTACTTTTCGTGCTTAATTGGCTATTTTCCAGCAAAAGCACTCTAGGCCGAGGCCTAACTTATGAGGGAGAGGTCAGATCTGGTAAAGATATGTTTTTGCGGGTTCCCCAACCTGTGGGCAACCTGAGTATATGTATACATTTCGTATTTGAGGTCAGTTTTACATTTTCACTTTTCATGCTTAATTGGTTATTTTCCAACAAATGAAATCTAGGCCGAGGCCTAACTTTTCAGGGAAATGTCGGATCCAGAAAACACACTATTTTTCAGGTTCCCTGACCTGTGGGGAACCTGAATATATGTATACATTTCGAATTTGAGGTCAGTTTCACATTTTCACTATTCAAGCTTAATTGGCTATTTTCCAACAAATGAAATCTAGGCCGAGGCCTAACTTTTCAGGGAGAGGTCGGATCCAGAAAACACATGATTTTTCGGGTTCCCCGACCTGTGGGGAACCTGAATATATGTATACATTTCAAATTTGAGG
This sequence comes from Bothrops alternatus, assembly GCA_034064705.1. Taxonomy (NCBI): domain Eukaryota; kingdom Metazoa; phylum Chordata; class Lepidosauria; order Squamata; family Viperidae; genus Bothrops; species Bothrops alternatus. The sequence goes on from JARGCV010000529.1 coordinate 66,189, forward strand.
TCAGTTTCACATTTTCACTTTTCATGCTTGATTGGCTATTTTCCAGCAAAAGCACTCTAGGCCGAGGCCTAACACGAGGGAGAGGTCGGATTCAGAAAACAAATGTTTTTTCAGGTTCCCCTACATCTGGGGAACCTCAATATATGTATACTTTTCGAATTGGATGTCAGTTTCACATTTTCAGTTTTCATGCTTAGTTTGCTATTTCCCAACTAATGCAATCTAAGCCAAGGCGAAACGTTTGAGGGAGAGGTCAGATCCGGCAAAGACATGTTTTTTCGGGTTCCCCAACCTTTGGGCAACCTGAATATATGTATATATTTCGTATTTGAGGTCAGTTCCACATTTTCACTTTTCATGCTTGATTGGCTATTTCCCAAGAAATGCAATCTAAGCCGAGAGGTAACTTTTCAGGGAGAGGTCGGATCTGGTAAAGACGTGTTTTTTCTGGTTCCCCAACTTGTGGGAAACATGAATACATTTCGTATTTGAGGTCAGTTTCACATTTTTACTTTTCGTGCTTAATTGGCTATTTTCCAGCAAAAGCACTCTAGGCCTAGGCCTAACACGAGGGAGAGGTCGGATTCAGAAAACAAATGTTTTTTCAGGTTCCCCTACATCTGGGGAACCTCAATATTTGTATACTTTTCGAATTGGATGTCAGTTTCACATTTTCACTATTCAAGCTTAATTGGCTATTTTCCAACAAATGAAATCTAGGCCGGGGCCTAACTTTTCAGGGAAATGTCGGATCCAGAAAACACATTATTTTTCAGGTTCCCTGACCTGTGGGGAACCTGAATATATGTATACATTTCAAATTTGAGGTCAGTTTCACATTTTCACTTTTCATGCTTAGCTATTTCCCAACTAATGCAATCTAAGCCAAGGCGAAACGTTTGAGGGAGAGGTCAGATCCGGCAAAGACATGTTTTTTCGGGTTCCCCAACCTGTGGGAAACATGAATATATGTATACATTTCGTATTTGAGGTCAGTTTCACATTTTCACTTTTCATGCTTAATTGGCTATTTTCCAGCAAAAGCACTCTAGGCCGAGGCCTAACATGAGGGAGAGGTCGGATTCAGAAAACAAATGTTTTTTCAGGTTCCCCTACATCTGGGGAACCTCAATATATGTATACTTTTCGAATTGGATGTCAGTTTCACATTTTCACTATTCAAGCTTAATTGGCTATTTTCCAACAAATGAAATCTAGGCCGAGGCCTAACTTTTCAGGGAAATGTCGGATCCAGAAAACACATTATTTTTCAGGTTCCCTGACCTGTGGGGAACCTGAATATATGTATACATTTCAAATTTGAGGTCAGTTTCACATTTTCAGTTTTCATGCTTAGTTTGCTATTTCCCAACTAATGCAATCTAAGCCGAGGCGAAACGTTTGAGGGAGAGGTCAAATCTGGTAAAGACGTGTTTTTGCTGGTTCCCCAACTTGTGGGAAACATGAATATATGTATACATTTCGTATTTGAGGTCAGTTTCACATTTTCACTTTTCATGCTTAATTGGCTATTTTCCAGCAAAAGCACTCTAGGCCGAGGCCTAACATGAGGGAGAGGTCGGATTCAGAAAACAAATGTTTTTTCAGGTTCCCCTACATCTGGGGAACCTCAATATATGTATACTTTTCGAATTGGATGTCAGTTTCACATTTTCACTATTCAAGCTTAATTGGCTATTTTCCAACAAATGAAATCTAGGCCGAGGCCTAACTTTTCAGGGAAATGTCGGATCCAGAAAACACATTATTTTTCAGGTTCCCTGACCTGTGGGGAACCTGAATATATGTATACATTTCAAATTTGAGGTCAGTTTCACATTTTCAGTTTTCATGCTTCGTTTGCTATTTCCCAACTAATGCAATCTAAGCCGAGGCGAAACGTTTGAGGGAGAGGTCGGATCTGGTAAAGACGTGTTTTTGCTGGTTCCCCAACTTGTGGGAAACATGAATATATGTATACATTTCGTATTTGAGGTCAGTTTCACATTTTCACTTTTCATGCTTAATTGGCTATTTTCCAGGAAAAGCACTCTAGGCCGAGGCCTAACATGAGGGAGAGGTCGGATTCAGAAAACAAATGTTTTTTCAGGTTCCCCTACATCTGGGGAACCTCAATATATGTATACTTTTCGAATTGTATGTCAGTTTCAAATTTTCACTATTCAAGCTTAATTGGCTATTTTCCAACAAATGAAATCTAGGCCGAGGCCTAACTTTTCAGGGAAATGTCGGATCCAGAAAACACATTATTTTTCAGGTTCCCCGACCTGTGGGGAACCTGAATATATGTATACATTTCAAATTTGAGGTCAGTTTCACATTTTTACTTTTCGTGCTTAATTGGCTATTTTCCAGCAAAAGCACTCTAGGCCGAGGCCTAACTTATGAGGGAGAGGTCAGATCTGGTAAAGATATGTTTTTGCGGGTTCCCCAACCTGTGGGCAACCTGAGTATATGTATACATTTCGTATTTGAGGTCAGTTTTACATTTTCACTTTTCATGCTTAATTGGTTATTTTCCAACAAATGAAATCTAGGCCGAGGCCTAACTTTTCAGGGAAATGTCGGATCCAGAAAACACACTATTTTTCAGGTTCCCTGACCTGTGGGGAACCTGAATATATGTATACATTTCGAATTTGAGGTCAGTTTCACATTTTCACTATTCAAGCTTAATTGGCTATTTTCCAACAAATGAAATCTAGGCCGAGGCCTAACTTTTCAGGGAGAGGTCGGATCCAGAAAACACATGATTTTTCGGGTTCCCCGACCTGTGGGGAACCTGAATATATGTATACATTTCAAATTTGAGGTCAGTTTCACATTTTCACTTTTCATGCTTGATTGGCTATTTTCCAGCAAAAGCACTCTAGGCCGAGGCCTAACACGAGGGAGAGGTCGGATTCAGAAAACAAATGTTTTTTCAGGTTCCCCTACATCTGGGGAACCTCAATATATGTATACTTTTCGAATTGGATGTCAGTTTCACATTTTCAGTTTTCATGCTTAGTTTGCTATTTCCCAACTAATGCAATCTAAGCCAAGGCGAAACGTTTGAGGGAGAGGTCAGATCCGGCAAAGACATGTTTTTTCGGGTTCCCCAACCTGTGGGCAACCTGAATATATGTATATATTTCGTATTTGAGGTCAGTTCCACATTTTCACTTTTCATGCTTGATTGGCTATTTCCCAAGAAATGCAATCTAAGCCGAGAGGTAACTTTTCAGGGAGAGGTCGGATCTGGTAAAGACGTGTTTTTTCTGGTTCCCCAACTTGTGGGAAACATGAATACATTTCGTATTTGAGGTCAGTTTCACATTTTTACTTTTCGTGCTTAATTGGCTATTTTCCAGCAAAAGCACTCTAGGCCAAGGCCTAACACGAGGGAGAGGTCGGATTCAGAAAACAAATGTTTTTTCAGGTTCCCCTACATCTGGGGAACCTCAATATATGTATACTTTTCGAATTGGATGTCAGTTTCACATTTTCACTATTCAAGCTTAATTGGCTATTTTCCAACAAATGAAATCTAGGCCGGGGCCTAACTTTTCAGGGAAATGTCGGATCCAGAAAACACATTATTTTTCAGGTTCCCTGACCTGTGGGGAACCTGAATATATGTATACATTTCAAATTTGAGGTCAGTTTCACATTTTCAGTTTTCATGCTTCGTTTGCTATTTCCCAACTAATGCAATCTAAGCCGAGGCGAAACGTTTGAGGGAGAGGTCGGATCTGGTAAAGACGTGTTTTTGCTGGTTCCCCAACTTGTGGGAAACATGAATATATGTATACATTTCGTATTTGAGGTCAGTTTCACATTTTCACTTTTCATGCTTAATTGGCTATTTTCCAACAAATGAAATCAAGGCCGAGCCGTAAGTTTCCAGGGAGAGGTCAGATCCGGAAAACGACTATTTTTTCAGTTTCCTCAATCTGTGGGGAACCTGTATATATGTATACATTTCGAATTTGAGGTCAGTTTCACATTTTCACTTTTCATGCTTAATTGGCTATTTTCCAGCAAAAGCACTCTAGGCCGAGGCCTAACATGAGGGAGAGGTCGGATTCAGAAAACAAATGTTTTTTCAGGTTCCCCTACATCTGGGGAACCTCAATATATGTATACTTTTCGAATTGGATGTCAGTTTCACATTTTCACTATTCAAGCTTAATTGGCTATTTTCCAACAAATGAAATCTAGGCCGAGCCCTAACTTTTCAGGGAAATGTCGGATCCAGAAAACACATTATTTTTCAGGTTCCCTGACCTGTGGGGAACCTGAATATATGTATACATTTCGTATTTGAGGTCAGTTTCACATTTTCACTTTTCATGCTTGATTCGCTATTTTCCAACAAATGAAATCTAGGCCGAGGCCTAACATTTGAGGGAGAGATCAGATCCGGCAAAAACATGTTTTTTCGGGTTCCCCAACCTTTGGGCAACCTGAATATATGTATATATTTCGTATTTGAGGTCAGTCTCACATTTTCACTTTTCATGCTTGATTGGCTATTTCCCAAGAAATGCAATCTAAGCCGAGAGGTAACTTTTCAGGGAGAGGTCGGATCCGGTAAAGACGTGTTTTTTCTGGTTCCCCAACTTGTGGGAAACATGAATACATTTCGTATTTGAGGTCAGTTTGACATTTTCACTTTTCATGCTTAATTGGCTATTTTCCAACAAATGAAATCAAGCCCGAGCCGTAAGTTTCCAGGGAGAGGTCAGATCCGGAAAACGACTATTTTTTCAGTTTCCTCAATCTATGGGGAACCTGAATATATGTATACATTTCGAATTTGAGGTCAGTTTCACATTTTCACTTTTCATGCTTATTTGGCTATTTTCCAGCAAAAGCACTCTAAGCCGAGGCCTAACATGAGGGAGAGGTCGGATTCAGAAAACAAATGTTTTTTCAGGTTCCCCTACATCTGGGGAACCTCAATATATGTATACTTTTCGAATTGGATGTCAGTTTCACATTTTCACTATTCAAGCTTAATTGGCTATTTTCCAACAAATGAAATCTAGGCCGAGGCCTAACTTTTCAGGGAAATGTCGGATCCAGAAAACACATTATTTTTCAGGTTCCCTGACCTGTGGGGAACCTGAATATATGTATACATTTCAAATTTGAGGTCAGTTTCACATTTTCACTTTTCATGCTTAGCTATTTCCCAACTAATGCAATCTAAGCCAAGGCGAAACGTTTGAGGGAGAGGTCAGATCCGGCAAAGACATGTTTTTTCGGGTTCCCCAACCTGTGGGCAACCTGAGTATATGTATACATTTCGAATTTGAGGTCAGTTTCACATTTTCACTATTCAAGCTTAATTGGCTATTTTCCAACAAATGAAATCTAGGCCGAGGCCTAACTTTTCAGGGAGAGGTCGGATCCAGAAAACACATGATTTTTCGGGTTCCCCGACCTGTGGGGAACCTGAATATATGTATACATTTCAAATTTGAGGTCAGTTTCACATTTTCACTTTTCATGCTTAGCTATTTCCCAACTAATGCAATCTAAGCCAAGGCGAAACGTTTGAGGGAGAGGTCAGATCCGGCAAAAGCATGTTTTTTCGGGTTCCCCAACCTTTGGGCAACCTGAATATATGTATATATTTCGTATTTGAGGTCAGTTCCACATTTTCACTTTTCATGCTTGATTGGCTATTTCCCAAGAAATGCAATCTAAGCCGAGAGGTAACTTTTCAGGGAGAGGTCGGATCTGGTAAAGACGTGTTTTTTCTGGTTCCCCAACTTGTGGGAAACATGAATACATTTCGTATTTGAGGTCAGCTTCACATTTTTACTTTTCGTGCTTAATTTGAGGTCACTTTCACATTTTTACTTTTCGTGCTTAATTGGCTATTTTCCAGCAAAAGCACTCTAGGCCAAGGCCTAACACGAGGGAGAGGTCGGATTCAGAAAACAAATGTTTTTTCAGGTTCCCTGACCTGTGGGGAACCTGAATATATGTATACATTTCAAATTTGAGGTCAGTTTCACATTTTCAGTTTTCATGCTTAGTTTGCTATTTCCCAACTAATGCAATCTAAGCCGAGGCGAAACGTTTGAGGGAGAGGTCGGATCTGGTAAAGACGTGTTTTTGCTGGTTCCCCAACTTGTGGGAAACATGAATATATGTATACATTTCGTATTTGAGGTCAGTTTCACATTTTCACTTTTCATGCTTAATTGGCTATTTTCCAACAAATGAAATCAAGGCCGAGCCGTAAGTTTCCAGGGAGAGGTCAGATCCGGAAAACGACTATTTTTTCAGTTTCCTCAATCTGTGGGGAACCTGTATATATGTATACATTTCGAATTTGAGGTCAGTTTCACATTTTCACTTTTCATGCTTAATTGGCTATTTTCCAGCAAAAGCACTCTAGGCCGAGGCCTAACATGAGGGAGAGGTCGGATTCAGAAAACAAATGTTTTTTCAGGTTCCCCTACATCTGGGGAACCTCAATATATGTATACTTTTCGAATTGGATGTCAGTTTCACATTTTCACTATTCAAGCTTAATTGGCTATTTTCCAACAAATGAAATCTAGGCCGAGGCCTAACTTTTCAGGGAAATGTCGGATCCAGAAAACACATTATTTTTCAGGTTCCCTGACCTGTGGGGAACCTGAATATATGTATACATTTCAAATTTGAGGTCAGTTTCACATTTTCAGTTTTCATGCTTCGTTTGCTATTTCCCAACTAATGCAATCTAAGCCGAGGCGAAACGTTTGAGGGAGAGGTCGGATCTGGTAAAGACGTGTTTTTGCTGGTTCCCCAACTTGTGGGAAACATGAATATATGTATACATTTCGTATTTGAGGTCAGTTTCACATTTTCACTTTTCATGCTTAATTGGCTATTTTCCAACAAATGAAATCAAGGCCGAGCCGTAAGTTTCCAGGGAGAGGTCAGATCCGGAAAACGACTATTTTTTCAGTTTCCTCAATCTGTGGGGAACCTGTATATATGTATACATTTCGAATTTGAGGTCAGTTTCACATTTTCACTTTTCATGCTTAATTGGCTATTTTCCAGGAAAAGCACTCTAGGCCGAAGCCTAACATGAGGGAGAGGTCGGATTCAGAAAACAAATGTTTTTTCAGGTTCCTCTACATCTGGGGAACCTCAATATATGTATACTTTTCGAATTGGATGTCAGTTTCACATTTTCACTATTCAAGCTTAATTGGCTATTTTCCAATAAATGAAATCTAGGCCGAGGCCTAACTTTTCAGGGAAATGTCGGATCCAGAAAACACACTATTTTTCAGGTTCCCTGACCTGTGGGGAACCTGAATATATGTATACATTTCAAATTTGAGGTCAGTTTCACATTTTCAGTTTTCATGCTTCGTTTGCTATTTCCCAACTAATGCAATCTAAGCCAAGGCGAAACGTTTGAGGGAGAGGTCAGATCCGGCAAAGACATGTTTTTTCGGGTTCCCCAACCTGTGGGCAACCTGAGTATATGTATACATTTCGAATTTGAGGTCAGTTTCACATTTTCACTATTCAAGCTTAATTGGCTATTTTCCAACAAATGAAATCTAGGCCGAGGCCTAACTTTTCAGGGAGAGGTCGGATCCAGAAAACACATGATTTTTCGGGTTCCCCGACCTGTGGGGAACCTGAATATATGTATACATTTCAAATTTGAGGTCAGTTTCACATTTTCACTTTTCATGCTTGATTGGCTATTTTCCAGCAAAAGCACTCTAGGCCGAGGCCTAACACGAGGGAGAGGTCGGATTCAGAAAACAAATGTTTTTTCAGGTTCCCCTACATCTGGGGAACCTCAATATATGTATACTTTTCGAATTGGATGTCAGTTTCACATTTTCAGTTTTCATGCTTAGTTTGCTATTTCCCAACTAATGCAATCTAAGCCAAGGCGAAACGTTTGAGGGAGAGGTCAGATCCGGCAAAAGCATGTTTTTTCGGGTTCCCCAACCTTTGGGCAACCTGAATATATGTATATATTTCGTATTTGAGGTCAGTTCCACATTTTCACTTTTCATGCTTGATTGGCTATTTCCCAAGAAATGCAATCTAAGCCGAGAGGTAACTTTTCAGGGAGAGGTCGGATCTGGTAAAGACGTGTTTTTTCTGGTTCCCCAACTTGTGGGAAACATGAATACATTTCGTATTTGAGGTCAGTTTCACATTTTTACTTTTCGTGATTAATTTGAGGTCACTTTCACATTTTTACTTTTCGTGCTTAATTGGCTATTTTCCAGCAAAAGCACTCTAGGCCAAGGCCTAACACGAGGGAGAGGTCGGATTCAGAAAACAAATGTTTTTTCAGGTTCCCCTACATCTGGGGAACCTCAATATATGTATACTTTTCGAATTGGATGTCAGTTTCACATTTTCAGTTTTCATGCTTAGTTTGCTATTTCCCAACTAATGCAATCTAAGCCGAGGCGAAACGTTTGAGGGAGAGGTCGGATCTGGTAAAGACGTGTTTTTGCTGGTTCCCCAACTTGTGGGAAACATGAATATATGTATACATTTCAAATTTGAGGTCAGTTTCACATTTTCAGTTTTCATGCTTAGTTTGCTATTTCCCAACTAATGCAATCTAAGCCAAGGCGAAACGTTTGAGGGAGAGGTCAGATCCGGCAAAGACATGTTTTTTCGTGTTCCCCAACCTGTGGGCAACCTGAGTATATGTATACATTTCGAATTTGAGGTCAGTTTCACATTTTCACTATTCAAGCTTAATTGGCTATTTTCCAACAAATGAAATCTAGGCCGGGGCCTAACTTTTCAGGGAAATGTCGGATCCAGAAAACACATTATTTTTCAGGTTCCCTGACCTGTGGGGAACCTGAATATATGTATACATTTCAAATTTGAGGTCAGTTTCACATTTTCAGTTTTCATGCTTAGTTTGCTATTTCCCAACTAATGCAATCTAAGCCGAGGCGAAACGTTTGAGGGAGAGGTCGGATCTGGTAAAGACGTGTTTTTGCTGGTTCCCCAACTTGTGGGAAACATGAATATATGTATACATTTCGTATTTGAGGTCAGTTTCACATTTTCACTTTTCATGCTTAATTGGCTATTTTCCAACAAATGAAATCAAGGCCGAGCCGTAAGTTTCCAGGGAGAGGTCAGATCCGGAAAACGACTATTTTTTCAGTTTCCTCAATCTGTGGGGAACCTGTATATATGTATACATTTCGAATTTGAGGTCAGTTTCACATTTTCACTTTTCATGCTTAATTGGCTATTTTCCAGCAAAAGCACTCTAGGCCGAGGCCTAACATGAGGGAGAGGTCGGATTCAGAAAACAAATGTTTTTTCAGGTTCCCCTACATCTGGGGAACCTCAATATATGTATACTTTTCGAATTGGATGTCAGTTTCACATTTTCACTATTCAAGCTTAATTGGCTATTTTCCAACAAATGAAATCTAGGCCGAGGCCTAACTTTTCAGGGAAATGTCGGATCCAGAAAACACATTATTTTTCAGGTTCCCTGACCTGTGGGGAACCTGAATATATGTATACATTTCAGATTTGAGGTCAGTTTCACATTTTCAGTTTTCATGCTTCGTTTGCTATTTCCCAACTAATGCAATCTAAGCCAAGGCGAAACGTTTGAGGGAGAGGTCAGATCCGGCAAAGACATGTTTTTTCGGGTTCCCCAACCTGTGGGCAACCTGAGTATATGTATACATTTCGAATTTGAGGTCAGTTTCACATTTTCAGTATTCAAGCTTAGTTGGCTATTTTAAAACAAATGAAATCTAGGCCGAGGCCTAACTTTTCAGGGAGAGGTCGGATCCAGAAAACACATGATTTTTCGGGTTCCCCAACCTGTGGGGAACCTGAATATATGTATAAATTTCGTATTTGAGGTCAGTTTCACATTTTCACTTTTCATGCTTGATTCGCTATTTTCCAACAAATGAAATCTAGGCCGAGGCCTAACATTTGAGGGAGAGATCAGATCCGGCAAAAACATGTTTTTTCGGGTTCCCCAACCTTTGGGCAACCTGAATATATGTATATATTTCGTATTTGAGGTCAGTCTCACATTTTCACTTTTCATGCTTGATTGGCTATTTCCCAAGAAATGCAATCTAAGCCGAGAGGTAACTTTTCAGGGAGAGGTCGGATCCGGTAAAGACGTGTTTTTTCTGGTTCCCCAACTTGTGGGAAACATGAATACATTTCGTATTTGAGGTCAGTTTGACATTTTCACTTTTCATGCTTAATTGGCTATTTTCCAACAAAAGAAATCAAGCCCGAGCCGTAAGTTTGCAGGGAGAGGTCAGATCCGGAAAACGACTATTTTTTCAGTTTCCTCAATCTGTGGGGAACCTGAATATATGTATACATTTCGAATTTGAGGTCAGTTTCACATTTTCACTTTTCATGCTTATTTGGCTATTTTCCAGCAAAAGCACTCTAAGCCGAGGCCTAACATGAGGGAGAGGTCGGATTCAGAAAACAAATGTTTTTTCAGGTTCCCCTACATCTGGGGAACCTCAATATATGTATACATTTCGAATTTGAGGTCAGTTTCACATTTTCACTATTCAAGCTTAATTGGCTATTTTCCAACAAATGAAATCTAGGCCGGGGCCTAACTTTTCAGGGAAATGTCGGATCCAGAAAACACATTATTTTTCAGGTTCCCTGACCTGTGGGGAACCTGAATATATGTATACATTTCAAATTTGAGGTCAGTTTCACATTTTCAGTTTTCATGCTTAGTTTGCTATTTCCCAACTAATGCAATCTAAGCCGAGGCGAAACGTTTGAGGGAGAGGTCGGATCTGGTAAAGTGTTTTTGCTGGTTCCCCAACTTGTGGGAAACATGAATATATGTATACATTTCGTATTTGAGGTCAGTTTCACATTTTCACTTTTCATGCTTAATTGGCTATTTTCCAGGAAAAGCACTCTAGGCCGAGGCCTAACATGAGGGAGAGGTCGGATTCAGAAAACAAATGTTTTTTCAGGTTCCCCTACATCTGGGGAACCTCAATATATGTATACTTTTCGAATTGTATGTCAGTTTCAAATTTTCACTATTCAAGCTTAATTGGCTATTTTCCAACAAATGAAATCTAGGCCGAGGCCTAACTTTTCAGGGAAATGTCGGATCCAGAAAACACATTATTTTTCAGGTTCCCCGACCTGTGGGGAACCTGAATATATGTATACATTTCAAATTTGAGGTCAGTTTCACATTTTTACTTTTCGTGCTTAATTGGCTATTTTCCAGCAAAAGCACTCTAGGCCGAGGCCTAACTTATGAGGGAGAGGTCAGATCTGGTAAAGATATGTTTTTGCGGGTTCCCCAACCTGTGGGCAACCTGAGTATATGTATACATTTCGTATTTGAGGTCAGTTTTACATTTTCACTTTTCATGCTTAATTGGTTATTTTCCAACAAATGAAATCTAGGCCGAGGCCTAACTTTTCAGGGAAATGTCGGATCCAGAAAACACACTATTTTTCAGGTTCCCTGACCTGTGGGGAACCTGAATATATGTATACATTTCGAATTTGAGGTCAGTTTCACATTTTCACTATTCAAGCTTAATTGGCTATTTTCCAACAAATGAAATCTAGGCCGAGGCCTAACTTTTCAGGGAGAGGTCGGATCCAGAAAACACATGATTTTTCGGGTTCCCCGACCTGTGGGGAACCTGAATATATGTATACATTTCAAATTTGAGGTCAGTTTCACATTTTCACTTTTCATGCTTGATTGGCTATTTTCCAGCAAAAGCACTCTAGGCCGAGGCCTAACACGAGGGAGAGGTCGGATTCAGAAAACAAATGTTTTTTCAGGTTCCCCTACATCTGGGGAACCTCAATATATGTATACTTTTCGAATTGGATGTCAGTTTCACATTTTCAGTTTTCATGCTTAGTTTGCTATTTCCCAACTAATGCAATCTAAGCCAAGGCGAAACGTTTGAGGGAGAGGTCAGATCCGGCAAAGACATGTTTTTTCGGGTTCCCCAACCTGTGGGCAACCTGAATATATGTATATATTTCGTATTTGAGGTCAGTTCCACATTTTCACTTTTCATGCTTGATTGGCTATTTCCCAAGAAATGCAATCTAAGCCGAGAGGTAACTTTTCAGGGAGAGGTCGGATCTGGTAAAGACGTGTTTTTTCTGGTTCCCCAACTTGTGGGAAACATGAATACATTTCGTATTTGAGGTCAGTTTCACATTTTTACTTTTCGTGCTTAATTGGCTATTTTCCAGCAAAAGCACTCTAGGCCTAGGCCTAACACGAGGGAGAGGTCGGATTCAGAAAACAAATGTTTTTTCAGGTTCCCCTACATCTGGGGAACCTCAATATATGTATACTTTTCGAATTGGATGTCAGTTTCACATTTTCACTATTCATGCTTGATTGGCTATTTCCCAAGAAATGAAATCTAGGCCGGGGCCTAACTTTTCAGGGAAATGTCGGATCCAGAAAACACATTATTTTTCAGGTTCCCTGACCTGTGGGGAACCTGAATATATGTATACATTTCAAATTTGAGGTCAGTTTCACATTTTCAGTTTTCATGCTTCGTTTGCTATTTCCCAACTAATGCAATCTAAGCCGAGGCGAAACGTTTGAGGGAGAGGTCGGATCTGGTAAAGACGTGTTTTTGCTGGTTCCCCAACTTGTGGGAAACATGAATATATGTATACATTTCGTATTTGAGGTCAGTTTCACATTTTCACTTTTCATGCTTAATTGGCTATTTTCCAACAAATGAAATCAAGGCCGAGCCGTAAGTTTCCAGGGAGAGGTCAGATCCGGAAAACGACTATTTTTTCAGTTTCCTCAATCTGTGGGGAACCTGTATATATGTATACATTTCGAATTTGAGGTCAGTTTCACATTTTCACTTTTCATGCTTAATTGGCTATTTTCCAGCAAAAGCACTCTAGGCCGAGGCCTAACATGAGGGAGAGGTCGGATTCAGAAAACAAATGTTTTTTCAGGTTCCCCTACATCTGGGGAACCTCAATATATGTATACTTTTCGAATTGGATGTCAGTTTCACATTTTCACTATTCAAGCTTAATTGGCTATTTTCCAACAAATGAAATCTAGGCCGAGGCCTAACTTTTCAGGGAAATGTCGGATCCAGAAAACACATTATTTTTCAGGTTCCCTGACCTGTGGGGAACCTGAATATATGTATACATTTCAAATTTGAGGTCAGTTTCACATTTTCAGTTTTCATGCTTCGTTTGCTATTTCCCAACTAATGCAATCTAAGCCGAGGCGAAACGTTTGAGGGAGAGGTCGGATCTGGTAAAGACGTGTTTTTGCTGGTTCCCCAACTTGTGGGAAACATGAATATATGTATACATTTCGTATTTGAGGTCAGTTTCACATTTTCACTTTTCATGCTTAATTGGCTATTTTCCAACAAATGAAATCAAGGCCGAGCCGTAAGTTTCCAGGGAGAGGTCAGATCCGGAAAACGACTATTTTTTCAGTTTCCTCAATCTGTGGGGAACCTGTATATATGTATACATTTCGAATTTGAGGTCAGTTTCACATTTTCACTTTTCATGCTTAATTGGCTATTTTCCAGCAAAAGCACTCTAGGCCGAGGCCTAACATGAGGGAGAGGTCGGATTCAGAAAACAAATGTTTTTTCAGGTTCCCCTACATCTGGGGAACCTCAATATATGTATACTTTTCGAATTGGATGTCAGTTTCACATTTTCACTTTTCAAGCTTAATTGGCTATTTTCCAACAAATGAAATCTAGGCCGAGGCCTAACTTTTCAGGGAAATGTCGGATCCAGAAAACACATTATTTTTCAGGTTCCCTGACCTGTGGGGAACCTGAATATATGTATACATTTCAAATTTGAGGTCAGTTTCACATTTTCAGTTTTCATGCTTAGTTTGCTATTTCCCAACTAATGCAATCTAAGCCGAGGCGAAACGTTTGAGGGAGAGGTCGGATCTGGTAAAGACGTGTTTTTGCTGGTTCCCCAACTTGTGGGAAACATGAATATATGTATACATTTCGTATTTGAGGTCAGTTTCACATTTTCACTTTTCATGCTTAATTGGCTATTTTCCAGGAAAAGCACTCTAGGCCGAGGCCTAACATGAGGGAGAGGTCGGATTCAGAAAACAAATGTTTTTTCAGGTTCCCCTACATCTGGGGAACCTCAATATATGTATACTTTTCGAATTGTATGTCAGTTTCAAATTTTCACTATTCAAGCTTAATTGGCTATTTTCCAACAAATGAAATCTAGGCCGAGGCCTAACTTTTCAGGGAAATGTCGGATCCAGAAAACACATTATTTTTCAGGTTCCCCGACCTGTGGGGAACCTGAATATATGTATACATTTCAAATTTGAGGTCAGTTTCACATTTTTACTTTTCGTGCTTAATTGGCTATTTTCCAGCAAAAGCACTCTAGGCCGAGGCCTAACTTATGAGGGAGAGGTCAGATCTGGTAAAGATATGTTTTTGCGGGTTCCCCAACCTGTGGGCAACCTGAGTATATGTATACATTTCGTATTTGAGGTCAGTTTTACATTTTCACTTTTCATGCTTAATTGGTTATTTTCCAACAAATGAAATCTAGGCCGAGGCCTAACTTTTCAGGGAAATGTCGGATCCAGAAAACACACTATTTTTCAGGTTCCCTGACCTGTGGGGAACCTGAATATATGTATACATTTCGAATTTGAGGTCAGTTTCACATTTTCACTATTCAAGCTTAATTGGCTATTTTCCAACAAATGAAATCTAGGCCGAGGCCTAACTTTTCAGGGAGAGGTCGGATCCAGAAAACACATGATTTTTCGGGTTCCCCGACCTGTGGGGAACCTGAATATATGTATACATTTCAAATTTGAGGTCAGTTTCACATTTTCACTTTTCATGCTTGATTGGCTATTTTCCAGCAAAAGCACTCTAGGCCGAGGCCTAACACGAGGGAGAGGTCGGATTCAGAAAACAAATGTTTTTTCAGGTTCCCCTACATCTGGGGAACCTCAATATATGTATACTTTTCGAATTGGATGTCAGTTTCACATTTTCAGTTTTCATGCTTAGTTTGCTATTTCCCAACTAATGCAATCTAAGCCAAGGCGAAACGTTTGAGGGAGAGGTCAGATCCGGCAAAGACATGTTTTTTCGGGTTCCCCAACCTGTGGGCAACCTGAATATATGTATATATTTCGTATTTGAGGTCAGTTCCACATTTTCACTTTTCATGCTTGATTGGCTATTTCCCAAGAAATGCAATCTAAGCCGAGAGGTAACTTTTCAGGGAGAGGTCGGATCTGGTAAAGACGTGTTTTTTCTGGTTCCCCAACTTGTGGGAAACATGAATACATTTCGTATTTGAGGTCAGTTTCACATTTTTACTTTTCGTGCTTAATTGGCTATTTTCCAGCAAAAGCACTCTAGGCCAAGGCCTAACACGAGGGAGAGGTCGGATTCAGAAAACAAATGTTTTTTCAGGTTCCCCTACATCTGGGGAACCTCAATATATGTATACTTTTCGAATTGGATGTCAGTTTCACATTTTCACTATTCAAGCTTAATTGGCTATTTTCCAACAAATGAAATCTAGGCCGGGGCCTAACTTTTCAGGGAAATGTCGGGTCCAGAAAACACATTATTTTTCAGGTTCCCTGACCTGTGGGGAACCTGAATATATGTATACATTTCAAATTTGAGGTCAGTTTCACATTTTCAGTTTTCATGCTTAGTTTGCTATTTCCCAACTAATGCAATCTAAGCCGAGGCGAAACGTTTGAGGGAGAGGTCGGATCTGGTAAAGACGTGTTTTTGCTGGTTCCCCAACTTGTGGGAAACATGAATATATGTATACATTTCGCATTTGAGGTCAGTTTCACATTTTCACTTTTCATGCTTAATTGGCTATTTTCCAGCAAAAGCACTCTAGGCCGAGGCCTAACATGAGGGAGAGGTCGGATTCAGAAAACAAATGTTTTTTCAGGTTCCCCTACATCTGGGGAACCTCAATATATGTATACTTTTCGAATTGGATGTCAGTTTCACATTTTCACTATTCAAGCTTAATTGGCTATTTTCCAACAAATGAAATCTAGGCCGAGCCCTAACTTTTCAGGGAAATGTCGGATCCAGAAAACACATTATTTTTCAGGTTCCCTGACCTGTGGGGAACCTGAATATATGTATACATTTCGTATTTGAGGTCAGTTTCACATTTTCACTTTTCATGCTTGATTCGCTATTTTCCAACAAATGAAATCTAGGCCGAGGCCTAACATTTGAGGGAGAGATCAGATCCGGCAAAAACATGTTTTTTCGGGTTCCCCAACCTTTGGGCAACCTGAATATATGTATATATTTCGTATTTGAGGTCAGTCTCACATTTTCACTTTTCATGCTTGATTGGCTATTTCCCAAGAAATGCAATCTAAGCCGAGAGGTAACTTTTCAGGGAGAGGTCGGATCCGGTAAAGACGTGTTTTTTCTGGTTCCCCAACTTGTGGGAAACATGAATACATTTCGTATTTGAGGTCAGTTTGACATTTTCACTTTTCATGCTTAATTGGCTATTTTCCAACAAATGAAATCAAGCCCGAGCCGTAAGTTTCCAGGGAGAGGTCAGATCCGGAAAACGACTATTTTTTCAGTTTCCTCAATCTATGGGGAACCTGAATATATGTATACATTTCGAATTTGAGGTCAGTTTCACATTTTCACTTTTCATGCTTATTTGGCTATTTTCCAGCAAAAGCACTCTAAGCCGAGGCCTAACATGAGGGAGAGGTCGGATTCAGAAAACAAATGTTTTTTCAGGTTCCCCTACATCTGGGGAACCTCAATATATGTATACTTTTCGAATTGGATGTCAGTTTCACATTTTCACTATTCAAGCTTAATTGGCTATTTTCCAACAAATGAAATCTAGGCCGAGGCCTAACTTTTCAGGGAAATGTCGGATCCAGAAAACACATTATTTTTCAGGTTCCCTGACCTGTGGGGAACCTGAATATATGTATACATTTCAAATTTGAGGTCAGTTTCACATTTTCACTTTTCATGCTTAGCTATTTCCCAACTAATGCAATCTAAGCCAAGGCGAAACGTTTGAGGGAGAGGTCAGATCCGGCAAAGACATGTTTTTTCGGGTTCCCCAACCTGTGGGCAACCTGAGTATATGTATACATTTCGAATTTGAGGTCAGTTTCACATTTTCACTATTCAAGCTTAATTGGCTATTTTCCAACAAATGAAATCTAGGCCGAGGCCTAACTTTTCAGGGAGAGGTCGGATCCAGAAAACACATGATTTTTCGGGTTCCCCGACCTGTGGGGAACCTGAATATATGTATACATTTCAAATTTGAGGTCAGTTTCACATTTTCACTATTCATGCTTAGCTATTTCCCAACTAATGCAATCTAAGCCAAGGCGAAACGTTTGAGGGAGAGGTCAGATCCGGCAAAAGCATGTTTTTTCGGGTTCCCCAACCTTTGGGCAACCTGAATATATGTATATATTTCGTATTTGAGGTCAGTTCCACATTTTCACTTTTCATGCTTGATTGGCTATTTCCCAAGAAATGCAATCTAAGCCGAGAGGTAACTTTTCAGGGAGAGGTCGGATCTGGTAAAGACGTGTTTTTTCTGGTTCCCCAACTTGTGGGAAACATGAATACATTTCGTATTTGAGGTCAGCTTCACATTTTTACTTTTCGTGCTTAATTTGAGGTCACTTTCACATTTTTACTTTTCGTGCTTAATTGGCTATTTTCCAGCAAAAGCACTCTAGGCCAAGGCCTAACACGAGGGAGAGGTCGGATTCAGAAAACAAATGTTTTTTCAGGTTCCCTGACCTGTGGGGAACCTGAATATATGTATACATTTCAAATTTGAGGTCAGTTTCACATTTTCAGTTTTCATGCTTAGTTTGCTATTTCCCAACTAATGCAATCTAAGCCGAGGCGAAACGTTTGAGGGAGAGGTCGGATCTGGTAAAGACGTGTTTTTGCTGGTTCCCCAACTTGTGGGAAACATGAATATATGTATACATTTCGTATTTGAGGTCAGTTTCACATTTTCACTTTTCATGCTTAATTGGCTATTTTCCAACAAATGAAATCAAGGCCGAGCCGTAAGTTTCCAGGGAGAGGTCAGATCCGGAAAACGACTATTTTTTCAGTTTCCTCAATCTGTGGGGAACCTGTATATATGTATACATTTCGAATTTGAGGTCAGTTTCACATTTTCACTTTTCATGCTTAATTGGCTATTTTCCAGCAAAAGCACTCTAGGCCGAGGCCTAACATGAGGGAGAGGTCGGATTCAGAAAACAAATGTTTTTTCAGGTTCCCCTACATCTGGGGAACCTCAATATATGTATACTTTTCGAATTGGATGTCAGTTTCACATTTTCACTATTCAAGCTTAATTGGCTATTTTCCAACAAATGAAATCTAGGCCGAGGCCTAACTTTTCAGGGAAATGTCGGATCCAGAAAACACATTATTTTTCAGGTTCCCTGACCTGTGGGGAACCTGAATATATGTATACATTTCAAATTTGAGGTCAGTTTCACATTTTCAGTTTTCATGCTTCGTTTGCTATTTCCCAACTAATGCAATCTAAGCCGAGGCGAAACGTTTGAGGGAGAGGTCGGATCTGGTAAAGACGTGTTTTTGCTGGTTCCCCAACTTGTGGGAAACATGAATATATGTATACATTTCGTATTTGAGGTCAGTTTCACATTTTCACTTTTCATGCTTAATTGGCTATTTTCCAACAAATGAAATCAAGGCCGAGCCGTAAGTTTCCAGGGAGAGGTCAGATCCGGAAAACGACTATTTTTTCAGTTTCCTCAATCTGTGGGGAACCTGTATATATGTATACATTTCGAATTTGAGGTCAGTTTCACATTTTCACTTTTCATGCTTAATTGGCTATTTTCCAGGAAAAGCACTCTAGGCCGAAGCCTAACATGAGGGAGAGGTCGGATTCAGAAAACAAATGTTTTTTCAGGTTCCTCTACATCTGGGGAACCTCAATATATGTATACTTTTCGAATTGGATGTCAGTTTCACATTTTCACTATTCAAGCTTAATTGGCTATTTTCCAATAAATGAAATCTAGGCCGAGGCCTAACTTTTCAGGGAAATGTCGGATCCAGAAAACACACTATTTTTCAGGTTCCCTGACCTGTGGGGAACCTGAATATATGTATACATTTCAAATTTGAGGTCAGTTTCACATTTTCAGTTTTCATGCTTCGTTTGCTATTTCCCAACTAATGCAATCTAAGCCAAGGCGAAACGTTTGAGGGAGAGGTCAGATCCGGCAAAGACATGTTTTTTCGGGTTCCCCAACCTGTGGGCAACCTGAGTATATGTATACATTTCGAATTTGAGGTCAGTTTCACATTTTCACTATTCAAGCTTAATTGGCTATTTTCCAACAAATGAAATCTAGGCCGAGGCCTAACTTTTCAGGGAGAGGTCGGATCCAGAAAACACATGATTTTTCGGGTTCCCCGACCTGTGGGGAACCTGAATATATGTATACATTTCAAATTTGAGGTCAGTTTCACATTTTCACTTTTCATGCTTGATTGGCTATTTTCCAGCAAAAGCACTCTAGGCCGAGGCCTAACACGAGGGAGAGGTCGGATTCAGAAAACAAATGTTTTTTCAGGTTCCCCTACATCTGGGGAACCTCAATATATGTATACTTTTCGAATTGGATGTCAGTTTCACATTTTCAGTTTTCATGCTTAGTTTGCTATTTCCCAACTAATGCAATCTAAGCCAAGGCGAAACGTTTGAGGGAGAGGTCAGATCCGGCAAAGACATGTTTTTTCGGGTTCCCCAACCTGTGGGCAACCTGAATATATGTATATATTTCGTATTTGAGGTCAGTTCCACATTTTCACTTTTCATGCTTGATTGGCTATTTCCCAAGAAATGCAATCTAAGCCGAGAGGTAACTTTTCAGGGAGAGGTCGGATCTGGTAAAGACGTGTTTTTTCTGGTTCCCCAACTTGTGGGAAACATGAATACATTTCGTATTTGAGGTCAGTTTCACATTTTTACTTTTCGTGATTAATTTGAGGTCACTTTCACATTTTTACTTTTCGTGCTTAATTGGCTATTTTCCAGCAAAAGCACTCTAGGCCAAGGCCTAACACGAGGGAGAGGTCGGATTCAGAAAACAAATGTTTTTTCAGGTTCCCCTACATCTGGGGAACCTCAATATATGTATACTTTTCGAATTGGATGTCAGTTTCACATTTTCAGTTTTCATGCTTAGTTTGCTATTTCCCAACTAATGCAATCTAAGCCGAGGCGAAACGTTTGAGGGAGAGGTCGGATCTGGTAAAGACGTGTTTTTGCTGGTTCCCCAACTTGTGGGAAACATGAATATATGTATACATTTCAAATTTGAGGTCAGTTTCACATTTTCAGTTTTCATGCTTAGTTTGCTATTTCCCAACTAATGCAATCTAAGCCAAGGCGAAACGTTTGAGGGAGAGGTCAGATCCGGCAAAGACATGTTTTTTCGTGTTCCCCAACCTGTGGGCAACCTGAGTATATGTATACATTTCGAATTTGAGGTCAGTTTCACATTTTCACTATTCAAGCTTAATTGGCTATTTTCCAACAAATGAAATCTAGGCCGGGGCCTAACTTTTCAGGGAAATGTCGGATCCAGAAAACACATTATTTTTCAGGTTCCCTGACCTGTGGGGAACCTGAATATATGTATACATTTCAAATTTGAGGTCAGTTTCACATTTTCAGTTTTCATGCTTAGTTTGCTATTTCCCAACTAATGCAATCTAAGCCGAGGCGAAACGTTTGAGGGAGAGGTCGGATCTGGTAAAGACGTGTTTTTGCTGGTTCCCCAACTTGTGGGAAACATGAATATATGTATACATTTCGTATTTGAGGTCAGTTTCACATTTTCACTTTTCATGCTTAATTGGCTATTTTCCAACAAATGAAATCAAGGCCGAGCCGTAAGTTTCCAGGGAGAGGTCAGATCCGGAAAACGACTATTTTTTCAGTTTCCTCAATCTGTGGGGAACCTGTATATATGTATACATTTCGAATTTGAGGTCAGTTTCACATTTTCACTTTTCATGCTTAATTGGCTATTTTCCAGCAAAAGCACTCTAGGCCGAGGCCTAACATGAGGGAGAGGTCGGATTCAGAAAACAAATGTTTTTTCAGGTTCCCCTACATCTGGGGAACCTCAATATATGTATACTTTTCGAATTGGATGTCAGTTTCACATTTTCACTATTCAAGCTTAATTGGCTATTTTCCAACAAATGAAATCTAGGCCGAGGCCTAACTTTTCAGGGAAATGTCGGATCCAGAAAACACATTATTTTTCAGGTTCCGTGACCTGTGGGGAACCTGAATATATGTATACATTTCAGATTTGAGGTCAGTTTCACATTTTCAGTTTTCATGCTTCGTTTGCTATTTCCCAACTAATGCAATCTAAGCCAAGGCGAAACGTTTGAGGGAGAGGTCAGATCCGGCAAAGACATGTTTTTTCGGGTTCCCCAACCTGTGGGCAACCTGAGTATATGTATACATTTCGAATTTGAGGTCAGTTTCACATTTTCAGTATTCAAGCTTAGTTGGCTATTTTAAAACAAATGAAATCTAGGCCGAGGCCTAACTTTTCAGGGAGAGGTCGGATCCAGAAAACACATGATTTTTCGGGTTCCCCAACCTGTGGGGAACCTGAATATATGTATAAATTTCGTATTTGAGGTCAGTTTCACATTTTCACTTTTCATGCTTGATTCGCTATTTTCCAACAAATGAAATCTAGGCCGAGGCCTAACATTTGAGGGAGAGATCAGATCCGGCAAAAACATGTTTTTTCGGGTTCCCCAACCTTTGGGCAACCTGAATATATGTATATATTTCGTATTTGAGGTCAGTCTCACATTTTCACTTTTCATGCTTGATTGGCTATTTCCCAAGAAATGCAATCTAAGCCGAGAGGTAACTTTTCAGGGAGAGGTCGGATCCGGTAAAGACGTGTTTTTTCTGGTTCCCCAACTTGTGGGAAACATGAATACATTTCGTATTTGAGGTCAGTTTGACATTTTCACTTTTCATGCTTAATTGGCTATTTTCCAACAAAAGAAATCAAGCCCGAGCCGTAAGTTTGCAGGGAGAGGTCAGATCCGGAAAACGACTATTTTTTCAGTTTCCTCAATCTGTGGGGAACCTGAATATATGTATACATTTCGAATTTGAGGTCAGTTTCACATTTTCACTTTTCATGCTTATTTGGCTATTTTCCAGCAAAAGCACTCTAAGCCGAGGCCTAACATGAGGGAGAGGTCGGATTCAGAAAACAAATGTTTTTTCAGGTTCCCCTACATCTGGGGAACCTCAATATATGTATACATTTCGAATTTGAGGTCAGTTTCACATTTTCACTATTCAAGCTTAATTGGCTATTTTCCAACAAATGAAATCTAGGCCGGGGCCTAACTTTTCAGGGAAATGTCGGATCCAGAAAACACATTATTTTTCAGGTTCCCTGACCTGTGGGGAACCTGAATATATGTATACATTTCAAATTTGAGGTCAGTTTCACATTTTCAGTTTTCATGCTTAGTTTGCTATTTCCCAACTAATGCAATCTAAGCCGAGGCGAAACGTTTGAGGGAGAGGTCGGATCTGGTAAAGACGTGTTTTTGCTGGTTCCCCAACTTGTGGGAAACATGAATATATGTATACATTTCGTATTTGAGGTCAGTTTCACATTTTCACTTTTCATGCTTAATTGGCTATTTTCCAGGAAAAGCACTCTAGGCCGAGGCCTAACATGAGGGAGAGGTCGGATTCAGAAAACAAATGTTTTTTCAGGTTCCCCTACATCTGGGGAACCTCAATATATGTATACTTTTCGAATTGTATGTCAGTTTCAAATTTTCACTATTCAAGCTTAATTGGCTATTTTCCAACAAATGAAATCTAGGCCGAGGCCTAACTTTTCAGGGAAATGTCGGATCCAGAAAACACATTATTTTTCAGGTTCCCCGACCTGTGGGGAACCTGAATATATGTATACATTTCAAATTTGAGGTCAGTTTCACATTTTTACTTTTCGTGCTTAATTGGCTATTTTCCAGCAAAAGCACTCTAGGCCGAGGCCTAACTTATGAGGGAGAGGTCAGATCTGGTAAAGATATGTTTTTGCGGGTTCCCCAACCTGTGGGCAACCTGAGTATATGTATACATTTCGTATTTGAGGTCAGTTTTACATTTTCACTTTTCATGCTTAATTGGTTATTTTCCAACAAATGAAATCTAGGCCGAGGCCTAACTTTTCAGGGAAATGTCGGATCCAGAAAACACACTATTTTTCAGGTTCCCTGACCTGTGGGGAACCTGAATATATGTATACATTTCGAATTTGAGGTCAGTTTCACATTTTCACTATTCAAGCTTAATTGGCTATTTTCCAACAAATGAAATCTAGGCCGAGGCCTAACTTTTCAGGGAGAGGTCGGATCCAGAAAACACATGATTTTTCGGGTTCCCCGACCTGTGGGGAACCTGAATATATGTATACATTTCAAATTTGAGGTCAGTTTCACATTTTCACTTTTCATGCTTGATTGGCTATTTTCCAGCAAAAGCACTCTAGGCCGAGGCCTAACACGAGGGAGAGGTCGGATTCAGAAAACAAATGTTTTTTCAGGTTCCCCTACATCTGGGGAACCTCAATATATGTATACTTTTCGAATTGGATGTCAGTTTCACATTTTCAGTTTTCATGCTTAGTTTGCTATTTCCCAACTAATGCAATCTAAGCCAAGGCGAAACGTTTGAGGGAGAGGTCAGATCCGGCAAAGACATGTTTTTTCGGGTTCCCCAACCTGTGGGCAACCTGAATATATGTATATATTTCGTATTTGAGGTCAGTTCCACATTTTCACTTTTCATGCTTGATTGGCTATTTCCCAAGAAATGCAATCTAAGCCGAGAGGTAACTTTTCAGGGAGAGGTCGGATCTGGTAAAGACGTGTTTTTTCTGGTTCCCCAACTTGTGGGAAACATGAATACATTTCGTATTTGAGGTCAGTTTCACATTTTTACTTTTCGTGCTTAATTGGCTATTTTCCAGCAAAAGCACTCTAGGCCTAGGCCTAACACGAGGGAGAGGTCGGATTCAGAAAACAAATGTTTTTTCAGGTTCCCCTACATCTGGGGAACCTCAATATATGTATACTTTTCGAATTGGATGTCAGTTTCACATTTTCACTATTCAAGCTTAATTGGCTATTTTCCAACAAATGAAATCTAGGCCGGGGCCTAACTTTTCAGGGAAATGTCGGATCCAGAAAACACATTATTTTTCAGGTTCCCTGACCTGTGGGGAACCTGAATATATGTATACATTTCAAATTTGAGGTCAGTTTCACATTTTCAGTTTTCATGCTTAGTTTGCTATTTCCCAACTAATGCAATCTAAGCCGAGGCGAAACGTTTGAGGGAGAGGTCAAATCTGGTAAAGACGTGTTTTTGCTGGTTCCCCAACTTGTGGGAAACATGAATATATGTATACATTTCGTATTTGAGGTCACTTTCACATTTTCACTTTTCATGCTTGATTGGCTATTTTCCAGCAAAAGCACTCTAGGCCGAGGCCTAACATGAGGGAGAGGTCGGATTCAGAAAACAAATGTTTTTTCAGGTTCCTCTACATCTGGGCAACCTCAATATATGTACACTTTTCGAATTGGATGTCAGTTTCACATTTTCACTATTCAAGCTTAATTGGCTATTTTCCAACAAATGAAATCTAGGCCGAGGCCTAACTTTTCAGGGAGAGGTCGGATCCAGAAAACACATGATTTTTCGGGTTCCCCAACCTTTGGGCAACCTGAATGTATGTATATATTTCGTATTTGAGGTCAGTTCCACATTTTCACTTTTCATGCTTGATTGGCTATTTCCCAAGAAATGCAATCTAAGCCGAGAGGTAACTTTTCAGGGAGAGGTCGGATCTGGTAAAGACGTGTTTTTTCTGGTTCCCCAACTTGTGGGAAACATGAATACATTTCGTATTTGAGGTCAGTTTCACATTTTTACTTTTCGTGATTAATTTGAGGTCACTTTCACATTTTTACTTTTCGTGCTTAATTGGCTATTTTCCAGCAAAAGCACTCTAGGCCAAGGCCTAACACGAGGGAGAGGTCAGATTCAGAAAACAAATGTTTTTTCAGGTTCCCCTACATCTGGGGAACCTCAATATATGTATACTTTTCGAATTGGATGTCAGTTTCACATTTTCACTATTCAAGCTTAATTGGCTATTTTCCAACAAATGAAATCTAGGCCGGGGCCTAACTTTTCAGGGAAATGTCGGATCCAGAAAACACATTATTTTTCAGGTTCCCTGACCTGTGGGGAACCTGAATATATGTATACATTTCAAATTTGAGGTCAGTTTCACATTTTCAGTTTTCATGCTTCGTTTGCTATTTCCCAACTAATGCAATCTAAGCCGAGGCGAAACGTTTGAGGGAGAGGTCGGATCTGGTAAAGACGTGTTTTTGCTGGTTCCCCAACTTGTGGGAAACATGAATATATGTACATTTCGTATTTGAGGTCAGTTTCACATTTTCACTTTTCATGCTTAATTGGCTATTTTCCAACAAATGAAATCAAGGCCGAGCCGTAAGTTTCCAGGGAGAGGTCAGATCCGGAAAACGACTATTTTTTCAGTTTCCTCAATCTGTGGGGAACCTGTATATATGTATACATTTCGAATTTGAGGTCAGTTTCACATTTTCACTTTTCATGCTTAATTGGCTATTTTCCAGGAAAAGCACTCTAGGCCGAGGCCTAACATGAGGGAGAGGTCGGATTCAGAAAACAAATGTTTTTTCAGGTTCCCCTACATCTGGGGAACCTCAATATATGTATACTTTTCGAATTGGATGTCAGTTTCACATTTTCAGTTTTCATGCTTAGTTTGCTATTTCCCAACTAATGCAATCTAAGCCAAGGCGAAACGTTTGAGGGAGAGGTCAGATCCGGCAAAGACATGTTTTTTCGTGTTCCCCAACCTGTGGGCAACCTGAGTATATATATACATTTCGAATTTGAGGTCAGTTTCACATTTTCACTATTCAAGCTTAATTGGCTATTTTCCAACAAATGAAATCTAGGCCGAAGCCTAACTTTTCAGGGAGAGGTCGGATCCAGAAAACACATGATTTTTCGGGTTCCCCGACCTGTGGGGAACCTGAATATATGTATACATTTCAAATTTGAGGTCAGTTTCACATTTTCACTTTTCATGCTTGATTGGCTATTTTCCAGCACAAGCACTCTAGGCCGAGGCCTAACACGAGGGAGAGGTCGGATTCAGAAAACAAATGTTTTTTCAGGTTCCCCTACATCTGGGGAACCTCAATATATGTATACTTTTCGAATTGGATGTCAGTTTCACATTTTCAGTTTTCATGCTTAGTTTGCTATTTCCCAACTAATGCAATCTAAGCCAAGGCGAAACGTTTGAGGGAGAGGTCAGATCCGGCAAAGACATGTTTTTTCGGGTTCCCCAACCTGTGGGCAACCTGAGTATATGTATACATTTCGAATTTGAGGTCAGTTTCACATTTTCACTATTCAAGCTTAATTGGCTATTTTCCAACAAATGAAATCTAGGCCGAGGCCTAACTTTTCAGGGAGAGGTCGGATCCAGAAAACACATGATTTTTCGGGTTCCCCGACCTGTGGGGAACCTGAATATATGTATACATTTCAAATTTGAGGTCAGTTTCACATTTTCACTTTTCATGCTTGATTGGCTATTTCCCAAGAAATGCAATCTAAGCCGAGAGGTAACTTTTCAGGGAGAGGTCGGATCTGGTAAAGACGTGTTTTTTCTGGTTCCCCAACTTGTGGGAAACATGAATACATTTCGTATTTGAGGTCAGTTTCACATTTTCACTTTTCATGCTTGATTGGCTATTTTCCAGCAAAAGCACTCTAGGCCGAGGCCTAACATGAGGGAGAGGTCGGATTCAGAAAACAAATGTTTTTTCAGGTTCCTCTACATCTGGGGAACCTCAATATATGTATACTTTTCGAATTGGATGTCAGTTTCACATTTTCACTATTCAAGCTTAATTGGCTATTTTCCAACAAATGAAATCTAGGCCGAGGCCTAACTTTTCAGGGAAATGTCGGATCCAGAAAACACATTATTTTTCAGGTTCCCTGACCTGTGGGGAACCTCAATATATGTATACTTTTCGAATTGGATGTCAGTTTCACATTTTCAGTTTTCATGCTTAGTTTGCTATTTCCCAACTAATGCAATCTAAGCCAAGGCGAAACGTTTGAGGGAGAGGTCAGATCCAGCAAAGACATGTTTTTTCGGGTTCCCCAACCTGTGGGCAACCTGAGTATATGTATACATTTCGAATTTGAGGTCAGTTTCACATTTTCACTATTCAAGCTTAATTGGCTATTTTCCAACAAATGAAATCTAGGCCGAGGCCTAACTTTTCAGGGAGAGGTCGGATCCAGAAAACACATGATTTTTCGGGTTCCCCGACCTGTGGGGAACCTGAATATATGTATACATTTCAAATTTGAGGTCAGTTTCACATTTTCACTTTTCATGCTTGATTGGCTATTTCCCAAGAAATGCAATCTAAGCCGAGAGGTAACTTTTCAGGGAGAGGTCGGATCTGGTAAAGACGTGTTTTTTCTGGTTCCCCAACTTGTGGGAAACATGAATACATTTCGTATTTGAGGTCAGTTTCACATTTTCACTTTTCATGCTTGATTGGCTATTTTCCAGCAAAAGCACTCTAGGCCGAGGCCTAACATGAGGGAGAGGTCGGATTCAGAAAACAAATGTTTTTTCAGGTTCCTCTACATCTGGGGAACCTCAATATATGTATACTTTTCGAATTGGATGTCAGTTTCACATTTTCACTATTCAAGCTTAATTGGCTATTTTCCAACAAATGAAATCTAGGCCGAGGCCTAACTTTTCAGGGAAATGTCGGATCCAGAAAACACATTATTTTTCAGGTTCCCTGACCTGTGGGGAACCTGAATATATGTATACATTTCAAATTTGAGGTCAGTTTCACATTTTCAGTTTTCATGCTTCGTTTGCTATTTCCCAACTAATGCAATCTAAGCCAAGGCGAAACGTTTGAGGGAGAGGTCAGATCCGGCAAAGACATGTTTTTTCGGGTTCCCCAACCTGTGGGCAACCTGAGTATATGTATACATTTCGAATTTGAGGTCAGTTTCACATTTTCACTATTCAAGCTTAATTGGCTATTTTCCAACAAATGAAATCTAGGCCGAGGCCTAACTTTTCAGGGAGAGGTCGAATCCAGAAAACACATGATTTTTCGGGTTCCCCGACCTGTGGGGAACCTGAATATATGTATACATTTCAAATTTGAGGTCAGTTTCACATTTTCACTTTTCATGCTTGATTGGCTATTTCCCAAGAAATGCAATCTAAGCCGAGAGGTAACTTTTCAGGGAGAGGTCGGATCTGGTAAAGACGTGTTTTTTCTGGTTCCCCAACTTGTGGGAAACATGAATACATTTCGTATTTGACGTCAGTTTCACATTTTCACTTTTCATGCTTGATTGGCTATTTTCCAGCAAAAGCACTCTAGGCCGAGGCCTAACATGAGGGAGAGGTCGGATTCAGAAAACAAATGTTTTTTCAGGTTCCTCTACATCTGGGGAACCTCAATATATGTATACTTTTCGAATTGGATGTCAGTTTCACATTTTCACTATTCAAGCTTAATTGGCTATTTTCCAACAAATGAAATCTAGGCCGAGGCCTAACTTTTCAGGGAAATGTCGGATCCAGAAAACACATTATTTTTCAGGTTCCCTGACCTGTGGGGAACCTGAATATATGTATACATTTCAAATTTGAGGTCAGTTTCACATTTTCAGTTTTCATGCTTCGTTTGCTATTTCCCAACTAATGCAATCTAAGCCAAGGCGAAACGTTTGAGGGAGAGGTCAGATCCGGCAAAGACATGTTTTTTCGGGTTCCCCAACCTGTGGGCAACCTGAGTATATGTATACATTTCGAATTTGAGGTCAGTTTCACATTTTCAGTATTCAAGCTTAGTTGGTTATTTTAAAACAAATGAAATCTAGGCCGAGGCCTAACTTTTCAGGGAGAGGTCGGATCCAGAAAACACATGATTTTTCGGGTTCCCCAACCTTTGGGCAACCTGAATGTATGTATATATTTCGTATTTGAGGTCAGTTCCACATTTTCACTTTTCATGCTTGATTGGCTATTTCCCAAGAAATGCAATCTAAGCCGAGAGGTAACTTTTCAGGGAGAGGTCGGATCTGGTAAAGACGTGTTTTTTCTGGTTCCCCAACTTGTGGGAAACATGAATACATTTCGTATTTGAGGTCAGTTTCACATTTTTACTTTTCGTGCTTAATTTGAGGTCACTTTCACATTTTTACTTTTCGTGCTTAATTGGCTATTTTCCAGCAAAAGCACTCTAGGCCAAGGCCTAACACGAGGGAGAGGTCGGATTCAGAAAACAAATGTTTTTTCAGGTTCCCCTACATCTGGGGAACCTCAATATATGTATACTTTTCGAATTGGATGTCAGTTTCACATTTTCACTATTCAAGCTTAATTGGCTATTTTCCAACAAATGAAATCTAGGCCGGGGCCTAACTTTTCAGGGAAATGTCGGATCCAGAAAACACATTATTTTTCAGGTTCCCTGACCTGTGGGGAACCTGAATATATGTATACATTTCAAATTTGAGGTCAGTTTCACATTTTCAGTTTTCATGCTTAGTTTGCTATTTCCCAACTAATGCAATCTAAGCCGAGGCGAAACGTTTGAGGGAGAGGTCAAATCTGGTAAAGACGTGTTTTTGCTGGTTCCCCAACTTGTGGGAAACATGAATATATGTATACATTTCGTATTTGAGGTCACTTTCACATTTTCACTTTTCATGCTTGATTGGCTATTTTCCAGCAAAAGCACTCTAGGCCGAGGCCTAACATGAGGGAGAGGTCGGATTCAGAAAACAAATGTTTTTTCAGGTTCCTCTACATCTGGGGAACCTCAATATATGTATACTTTTCGAATTGGATGTCAGTTTCACATTTTCACTATTCAAGCTTAATTGGCTATTTTCCAACAAATGAAATCTAGGCCGAGGCCTAACTTTTCAGGGAAATGTCGGATCCAGAAAACACATTATTTTTCAGGTTCCCTGACCTGTGGGGAACCTGAATATATGTATACATTTCGAATTTGAGGTCAGTTTCACATTTTCAGTATTCAAGCTTAGTTGGCTATTTTAAAACAAATGAAATCTAGGCCGAGGCCTAACTTTTCAGGGAGAGGTCGGATCCAGAAAACACATGATTTTTCGGGTTCCCCAACCTTTGGGCAACCTGAATGTATGTATATATTTCGTATTTGAGGTCAGTTCCACATTTTCACTTTTCATGCTTGATTGGCTATTTCCCAAGAAATGCAATCTAAGCCGAGAGGTAACTTTTCAGGGAGAGGTCGGATCTGGTAAAGACGTGTTTTTTCTGGTTCCCCAACTTGTGAGAAACATGAATACATTTCGTATTTGAGGTCAGTTTCACATTTTTACTTTTCGTGCTTAATTTGAGGTCACTCACATTTTTACTTTTCGTGCTTAATTGGCTATTTTCCAACAAATGAAATGAAGGCCGAGGCGTAAGTTTTCAGGGAAATGTCGGATCCAGAAAACACATTATTTTTCAGGTTCCCTGACCTGTGGGGAACCTGAATATATGTATACATTTCAAATTTGAGGTCAGTTTCACATTTTCAGTTTTCATGCTTAGTTTGCTATTTCCCAACTAATGCAATCTAAGCCGAGGCGAAACGTTTGAGGGAGAGGTCGGATCTGGTAAAGACGTGTTTTTGCTGGTTCCCCAACTTGTGGGAAACATGAATATATGTATACATTTCGTATTTGAGGTCAGTTTCACATTTTCACTTTTCATGCTTAATTGGCTATTTTCCAACAAATGAAATCAAGGCCGAGCCGTAAGTTTCCAGGGAGAGGTCAGATCCGGAAAACGACTATTTTTTCAGTTTCCTCAATCTGTGGGGAACCTGTATATATGTATACATTTCGTATTTGAGGTCAGTTTCACATTTTCACTTTTCGTGCTTAATTGGCTATTTTCCAGCAAAAGCACTCTAGGCCTAGGCCTAACACGAGGGAGAGGTCGGATTCAGAAAACAAATGTTTTTTCAGGTTCCCCTACATCTGGGGAACCTCAATATATGTATACTTTTCGAATTGGATGTCAGTTTCACATTTTCACTATTCAAGCTTAATTGGCTATTTTCCAACAAATGAAATCTAGGCCGAGGCCTAACTTTTCAGGGAAATGTCGGATCCAGAAAACACATTATTTTTCAGGTTCCCTGACCTGTGGGGAACCTGAATATATGTATACATTTCAAATTTGAGGTCAGTTTCACATTTTCAGTTTTCATGCTTAGTTTGCTATTTCCCAACTAATGCAATCTAAGCCGAGGCGAAACGTTTGAGGGAGAGGTCGGATCTGGTAAAGACGTGTTTTTGCTGGTTCCCCAACTTGTGGGAAACATGAATATATGTATACATTTCGTATTTGAGGTCAGTTTCACATTTTCACTTTTCATGCTTAATTGGCTATTTTCCAGGAAAAGCACTCTAGGCCGAGGCCTAACATGAGGGAGAGGTCGGATTCAGAAAACAAATGTTTTTTCAGGTTCCCCTACATCTGGGGAACCTCAATATATGTATACTTTTCGAATTGTATGTCAGTTTCAAATTTTCACTATTCAAGCTTAATTGGCTATTTTCCAACAAATGAAATCTAGGCCGAGGCCTAACTTTTCAGGGAAATGTCGGATCCAGAAAACACATTATTTTTCAGGTTCCCCGACCTGTGGGGAACCTGAATATATGTATACATTTCAAATTTGAGGTCAGTTTCACATTTTCAGTTTTCATGCTTAGTTTGCTATTTCCCAACTAATGCAATCTAAGCCGAGGCCTAACTTTTGAGGGAGAGGTCGGATCCGGTAAAGACGTGTTTTTTCTGGTTCCCCAACCTGTGGGAAGCATGACTATATGTATACTTTTCAAATTTGAGGTCAGATTCACATTTTTACTTTTCGTGCTTAATTGGCTATTTTCCAGCAAAAGCACTCTAGGCCGAGGCCTAACTTATGAGGGAGAGGTCAGATCTGGTTAATATATGTTTTTGCGGGTTCCCCAACCTGTGGGCAACCTGAGTATATGTATACATTTCGTATTTGAGGTCAGTTTTACATTTTCACTTTTCATGCTTAATTGGTTATTTTCCAACAAATGAAATCTAGCCCGAGGCCTAACTTATGAGGGAGAGGTCAGATTCAGAAAACAAATGTTTTTTCAGGTTCCCCTACTGTTGTGGGTGTCTCTAGACCAGGTTGGGAAATGTCAGAGGATGAGGAGGAGCAGCCAGGCCCCTCTGGGTGTTTTCCCCTCCCGGCAGCCAAGACAGACAGTGAGGAGATTTGCATGCAGTCTGGGTCAGAATCTCAAAGCGGGGAGTCAGACTTGGAACAGGAAAATATATGGCTTGATCCGAGATTCCGAAGGTTTGATAGGCGGAGGTTTCAGTTACGTGGAAAAAGGAAGCCATGGGGGAAGTGACGTATCGAAAACTATATTAGAAGGTGAAGGAGGGACTAATTCTTTGTCACGAGCAACGTTAATATCAAGTAGTGGCCTGATACCTCGAGGAGTTAGTTTGAACTCAGTTTTCTGGTGTTTTTGGAATCTACAGAAGATTAATGAGGTCTTGGACAACCTGAGAGATAAAGAGTGAGTTATTGGAAGGGGGGAGAGCATGTTTAAGCTGAATGTAAATAAGTCAGACTCGGCCGTTCCGCAAACGAACTGCCAGCATCTTCCTTTGAAGTGAATCTCTTGAACTGTGTTAAATAAAACTCTTAAAGAAATATTCCTGTGGACTTTACTAAGCTGAGAAGGGCCGGATACAACACCTACATGTGGGGAACCTGAATATATGTATACATTTCGTATTTGAGGTCAGTTTCACATTTTCACTTTTCGTGCTTAATTGGCTATTTTCCAGCAAAAGCACTCTAGGCCTAGGCCTAACACGAGGGAGAGGTCGGATTCAGAAAACAAATGTTTTTTCAGGTTCCCCTACATCTGGGGAACCTCAATATATGTATACTTTTCGAATTGGATGTCAGTTTCACATTTTCACTATTCAAGCTTAATTGGCTATTTTCCAACAAATGAAATCTAGGCCGAGGCCTAACTTTTCAGGGAAATGTCGGATCCAGAAAACACATTATTTTTCAGGTTCCCTGACCTGTGGGGAACCTGAATATATGTATACATTTCAAATTTGAGGTCAGTTTCACATTTTCAGTTTTCATGCTTAGTTTGCTATTTCCCAACTAATGCAATCTAAGCCGAGGCGAAACGTTTGAGGGAGAGGTCGGATCTGGTAAAGACGTGTTTTTGCTGGTTCCCCAACTTGTGGGAAACATGAATATATGTATACATTTCGTATTTGAGGTCAGTTTCACATTTTCACTTTTCATGCTTAATTGGCTATTTTCCAGGAAAAGCACTCTAGGCCGAGGCCTAACATGAGGGAGAGGTCGGATTCAGAAAACAAATGTTTTTTCAGGTTCCCCTACATCTGGGGAACCTCAATATATGTATACTTTTCGAATTGTATGTCAGTTTCAAATTTTCACTATTCAAGCTTAATTGGCTATTTTCCAACAAATGAAATCTAGGCCGAGGCCTAACTTTTCAGGGAAATGTCGGATCCAGAAAACACATTATTTTTCAGGTTCCCCGACCTGTGGGGAACCTGAATATATGTATACATTTCAAATTTGAGGTCAGTTTCACATTTTCAGTTTTCATGCTTAGTTTGCTATTTCCCAACTAATGCAATCTAAGCCGAGGCCTAACTTTTGAGGGAGAGGTCGGATCCGGTAAAGACGTGTTTTTTCTGGTTCCCCAACCTGTGGGAAGCATGACTATATGTATACTTTTCAAATTTGAGGTCAGATTCACATTTTTACTTTTCGTGCTTAATTGGCTATTTTCCAGCAAAAGCACTCTAGGCCGAGGCCTAACTTATGAGGGAGAGGTCAGATCTGGTTAATATATGTTTTTGCGGGTTCCCCAACCTGTGGGCAACCTGAGTATATGTATACATTTCGTATTTGAGGTCAGTTTTACATTTTCACTTTTCATGCTTAATTGGTTATTTTCCAACAAATGAAATCTAGCCCGAGGCCTAACTTATGAGGGAGAGGTCAGATTCAGAAAACAAATGTTTTTTCAGGTTCCCCTACTGTTGTGGGTGTCTCTAGACCAGGTTGGGAAATGTCAGAGGATGAGGAGGAGCAGCCAGGCCCCTCTGGGTGTTTTCCCCTCCCGGCAGCCAAGACAGACAGTGAGGAGATTTGCATGCAGTCTGGGTCAGAATCTCAAAGCGGGGAGTCAGACTTGGAACAGGAAAATATATGGCTTGATCCGAGATTCCGAAGGTTTGATAGGCGGAGGTTTCAGTTACGTGGAAAAAGGAAGCCATGGGGGAAGTGACGTATCGAAAACTATATTAGAAGGTGAAGGAGGGACTAATTCTTTGTCACGAGCAACGTTAATATCAAGTAGTGGCCTGATACCTCGAGGAGTTAGTTTGAACTCAGTTTTCTGGTGTTTTTGGAATCTACAGAAGATTAATGAGGTCTTGGACAACCTGAGAGATAAAGAGTGAGTTATTGGAAGGGGGGAGAGCATGTTTAAGCTGAATGTAAATAAGTCAGACTCGGCCGTTCCGCAAACGAACTGCCAGCATCTTCCTTTGAAGTGAATCTCTTGAACTGTGTTAAATAAAACTCTTAAAGAAATATTCCTGTGGACTTTACTAAGCTGAGAAGGGCCGGATACAACACCTACATGTGGGGAACCTGAATATATGTATACATTTCGAATTGGATGTCAGTTTCACATTTTCACTTTTCATGCTTAATTGGCTATTTTCCAGCAAAAGCACTCTAGGCCGAGGCCTAACATGAGGGAGAGGTCGGATTCAGAAAACAAATGTTTTTTCAGGTTCCCCTACATCTGGGGAACCTCAATATATGTATACTTTTCGAATTGGATGTCAGTTTCACATTTTCACTTTTCAAGCTTAATTGGCTATTTTCCAACAAATGAAATCTAGGCCGAGGCCTAACTTTTCAGGGAAATGTCGGATCCAGAAAACACATTATTTTTCAGGTTCCCTGACCTGTGGGGAACCTGAATATATGTATACATTTCAAATTTGAGGTCAGTTTCACATTTTCAGTTTTCATGCTTAGTTTGCTATTTCCCAACTAATGCAATCTAAGCCGAGGCGAAACGTTTGAGGGAGAGGTCGGATCTGGTAAAGACGTGTTTTTGCTGGTTCCCCAACTTGTGGGAAACATGAATATATGTATACATTTCGTATTTGAGGTCAGTTTCACATTTTCACTTTTCATGCTTAATTGGCTATTTTCCAGGAAAAGCACTCTAGGCCGAGGCCTAACATGAGGGAGAGGTCGGATTCAGAAAACAAATGTTTTTTCAGGTTCCCCTACATCTGGGGAACCTCAATATATGTATACTTTTCGAATTGTATGTCAGTTTCAAATTTTCACTATTCAAGCTTAATTGGCTATTTTCCAACAAATGAAATCTAGGCCGAGGCCTAACTTTTCAGGGAAATGTCGGATCCAGAAAACACATTATTTTTCAGGTTCCCCGACCTGTGGGGAACCTGAATATATGTATACATTTCAAATTTGAGGTCAGTTTCACATTTTCAGTTTTCATGCTTAGTTTGCTATTTCCCAACTAATGCAATCTAAGCCGAGGCCTAACTTTTGAGGGAGAGGTCGGATCCGGTAAAGACGTGTTTTTTCTGGTTCCCCAACCTGTGGGAAGCATGACTATATGTATACTTTTCAAATTTGAGGTCAGATTCACATTTTTACTTTTCGTGCTTAATTGGCTATTTTCCAGCAAAAGCACTCTAGGCCGAGGCCTAACTTATGAGGGAGAGGTCAGATCTGGTAAAGATATGTTTTTGCGGGTTCCCCAACCTGTGGGCAACCTGAGTATATGTATACATTTCGTATTTGAGGTCAGTTTTACATTTTCACTTTTCATGCTTAATTGGTTATTTTCCAACAAATGAAATCTAGCCCGAGGCCTAACTTATGAGGGAGAGGTCAGATTCAGAAAACAAATGTTTTTTCAGGTTCCCCTACTGTTGTGGGTGTCTCTAGACCAGGTTGGGAAATGTCAGAGGATGAGGAGGAGCAGCCAGGCCCCTCTGGGTGTTTTCCCCTCCCGGCAGCCAAGACAGACAGTGAGGAGATTTGCATGCAGTCTGGGTCAGAATCTCAAAGCGGGGAGTCAGACTTGGAACAGGAAAATATATGGCTTGATCCGAGATTCCGAAGGTTTGATAGGCGGAGGTTTCAGTTACGTGGAAAAAGGAAGCCATGGGGGAAGTGACGTATCGAAAACTATATTAGAAGGTGAAGGAGGGACTAATTCTTTGTCACGAGCAACGTTAATATCAAGTAGTGGCCTGATACCTCGAGGAGTTAGTTTGAACTCAGTTTTCTGGTGTTTTTGGAATCTACAGAAGATTAATGAGGTCTTGGACAACCTGAGAGATAAAGAGTGAGTTATTGGAAGGGGGGAGAGCATGTTTAAGCTGAATGTAAATAAGTCAGACTCGGCCGTTCCGCAAACGAACTGCCAGCATCTTCCTTTGAAGTGAATCTCTTGAACTGTGTTAAATAAAACTCTTAAAGAAATATTCCTGTGGACTTTACTAAGCTGAGAAGGGCCGGATACAACACCTACATGTGGGGAACCTGAATATATGTATACATTTCGAATTGGATGTCAGTTTCACATTTTCACTTTTCATGCTTAATTCGCTATTTCCCAACTAATGCAATCTAATCCGAGGCATAACTTTTGAGGGAGAGGTCAGATCCGGCAAAGACATATTTTTTTCGGGTTCCCCAACCTGTGGGCAACCTGAGTATATGTATACATTTCGAATTTGAGGTCAGTTTCACATTTTCACTATTCAAGCTTAATTGGCTATTTTCCAACAAATGAAATCTAGGCCGGGGCCTAACTTTTCAGGGAAATGTCGGATCCAGAAAACACATTATTTTTCAGGTTCCCTGACCTGTGGGGAACCTGAGTATATGTATACATTTCGTATTTGAGGTCAGTTTCACATTTTCACTTTTCATGCTTGATTCGCTATTTCCCAACAAATAAAATCTAGGCCGAGGCCTAACATTTGAGGGAGAGATCAGATCCGGCAAAAACATGTTTTTTCGGGTTCCCCAACTTTTGGGCAACCTGAATATATGTATATATTTCGTATTTGAGGTCAGTTTCACATTTTCACTTTTCATGCTTGATTGGCTATTTCCCAAGAAATGCAATCTAAGCCGAGAGGTAACTTTTCAGGGAGAGGTCGGATCCGGTAAAGACGTGTTTTTTCTGGTTCCCCAACTTGTGGGAAACATGAATACATTTCGAATTTGAGGTCATTCTCACATTTTCACTTTTCATGCTTGATTTGAGGTCACTCTCACATTTTTACTTTTCGTGCTTAATTGGCTATTTTCCAGCAAAAGCACTCTAGGCCGAGGCCTAACATGAGGGAGAGGTCGGATTCAGAAAACAAATGCAGAAAAAACACGTCTTTACCGGATCCGACCTCTCCCTCAAAAGTTAGGCCTCGGCTTAGATTGCATTAGTTGGGAAATAGCAAACTAAGCATGAAAACTGAAAATGTGAAACTGACCTCAAATTTGAAATGTATACATATATTCAGGTTCCCCACAGGTCAGGGAACCTGAAAAATAATGTGTTTTCTGGATCCGACATTTCCCTGAAAAGTTAGGCCTCGGCCTAGATTTCATTTGTTGGAAAATAGCCAATTAAGCTTGAATAGTGAAAATGTGAAACTGACATCCAATTCGAAAAGTATACATATATTGAGGTTCCCCAGATGTAGGGGAACCTGAAAAAACATTTGTTTTCTGAATCCGACCTCTCCCTCATGTTAGGCCTCGGCCTAGAGTGCTTTTGCTGGAAAATAGCCAATTAAGCACGAAAAGTAAAAATGTGAGAGTGACCTCAAATTCGAAATGTATTCATGTTTCCCACAAGTTGGGGAACCAGAAAAAACACGTCTTTACCGGATCCGACCTCTCCCTGAAAAGTTACCTCTCGGCTTAGATTGCATTTCTTGGGAAATAGCCAATCAAGCATGAAAAGTGAAAATGTGAAACTGACCTCAAATACGAAATATATACATATATTCAGGTTGCCCAAAGGTTGGGGAACCCGAAAAAACATGTTTTTGCCGGATCTGATCTGTCCTTCAAATGTTAGGCCTCGGCCTAGATTTCATTTGTTGGAAAATAGCCAATTAAGCTTGAATAGTGAAAATGTGAAACTGACATCCAATTCGAAAAGTATACATATATTGAGGTTCCCCAGATGTAGAGGAACCTGAAAAAACATTTGTTTTCTGAATCCGACCTCTCCCTCATGTTAGGCCTTGGCCTAGATTTCATTTGTTGGAAAATAGCGAATCAAGCATGAAAAGTGAAAATGTGAAACTGACCTCAAATACGAAATGTATACATATACTCAGGTTCCCCACAGGTTGGGGAACCCGAAAAAACATGTCTTTGCCGGATCTGACCTCTCCCTCAAAAGTTATGCCTCGGATTAGATTGCATTAGTTGGGAAATAGCGAATTAAGCATGAAAAGTGAAAATGTGAAACTGACATCCAATTCGAAATGTATACATATATTCAGGTTCCCCACATGTAGGTGTTGTATCCGGCCCTTCTCAGCTTAGTAAAGTCCACAGGAATATTTGCATGCAAATCTCCTCACTGTCTGTCTTGGCTGCCGGGAGGGGAAAACACCCAGAGGGGCCTGGCTGCTCCTCCTCATCCTCTGACATTTCCCAACCTGGTCTAGAGACACCCACAACAGTAGGGGAACCTGAAAAAACATTTGTTTTCTGAATCTGACCTCTCCCTCATAAGTTAGGCCTCGGGCTAGATTTCATTTGTTGGAAAATAACCAATTAAGCACGAAAAGTGAAAATGTGAAACTGACCTCAAATTTGAAATGTATACATATATACAGGTTCCCCACAGATTGAGGAAACTGAAAAAATAGTCGTTTTCCGGATCTGACCAAATTTGAGGTCAGTTTCACATTTTCAGTTTTCATGCTTAGTTTGCTATTTCCCAACTAATGCAATCTAAGCCGAGAGGTAACTTTTCAGGGAGAGGTCGGATCTGGTAAAGACGTGTTTTTTCTGGTTCCCCAACTTGTGGGAAACATGAATACATTTCGTATTTGAGGTCAGTTTCACATTTTTACTTTTCGTGCTTAATTTGAGGTCACTTTCACATTTTCACTTTTCATGCTTGATTGGCTATTTTCCAGCAAAAGCACTCTAGGCCGAGGCCTAACACGAGGGAGAGGTCGGATTCAGAAAACAAATGTTTTTTCAGGTTCCCCTACATCTGGGGAACCTCAATATATGTATACTTTTCGAATTGGATGTCAGTTTCACATTTTCAGTTTTCATGCTTAGTTTGCTATTTCCCAACTAATGCAATCTAAGCCAAGGCGAAACGTTTGAGGGAGAGGTCAGATCCGGCAAAGACATGTTTTTTCGGGTTCCCCAACCTGTGGGCAACCTGAATATATGTATATATTTCGTATTTGAGGTCAGTTCCACATTTTCACTTTTCATGCTTGATTGGCTATTTCCCAAGAAATGCAATCTAAGCCGAGAGGTAACTTTTCAGGGAGAGGTCGGATCTGGTAAAGACGTGTTTTTTCTGGTTCCCCAACTTGTGGGAAACATGAATACATTTCGTATTTGAGGTCAGTTTCACATTTTTACTTTTCGTGATTAATTTGAGGTCACTTTCACATTTTTACTTTTCGTGCTTAATTGGCTATTTTCCAGCAAAAGCACTCTAGGCCAAGGCCTAACACGAGGGAGAGGTCAGATTCAGAAAACAAATGTTTTTTCAGGTTCCCCTACATCTGGGGAACCTCAATATATGTATACTTTTCGAATTGGATGTCAGTTTCACATTTTCACTATTCAAGCTTAATTGGCTATTTTCCAACAAATGAAATCTAGGCCGGGGCCTAACTTTTCAGGGAAATGTCGGATCCAGAAAACACATTATTTTTCAGGTTCCCTGACCTGTGGGGAACCTGAATATATGTATACATTTCAAATTTGAGGTCAGTTTCACATTTTCAGTTTTCATGCTTCGTTTGCTATTTCCCAACTAATGCAATCTAAGCCGAGGCGAAACGTTTGAGGGAGAGGTCGGATCTGGTAAAGACGTGTTTTTGCTGGTTCCCCAACTTGTGGGAAACATGAATATATGTACATTTCGTATTTGAGGTCAGTTTCACATTTTCACTTTTCATGCTTAATTGGCTATTTTCCAACAAATGAAATCAAGGCCGAGCCGTAAGTTTCCAGGGAGAGGTCAGATCCGGAAAACGACTATTTTTTCAGTTTCCTCAATCTGTGGGGAACCTGTATATATGTATACATTTCGAATTTGAGGTCAGTTTCACATTTTCACTTTTCATGCTTAATTGGCTATTTTCCAGGAAAAGCACTCTAGGCCGAGGCCTAACATGAGGGAGAGGTCGGATTCAGAAAACAAATGTTTTTTCAGGTTCCCCTACATCTGGGGAACCTCAATATATGTATACTTTTCGAATTGGATGTCAGTTTCACATTTTCAGTTTTCATGCTTAGTTTGCTATTTCCCAACTAATGCAATCTAAGCCAAGGCGAAACGTTTGAGGGAGAGGTCAGATCCGGCAAAGACATGTTTTTTCGTGTTCCCCAACCTGTGGGCAACCTGAGTATATATATACATTTCGAATTTGAGGTCAGTTTCACATTTTCACTATTCAAGCTTAATTGGCTATTTTCCAACAAATGAAATCTAGGCCGAAGCCTAACTTTTCAGGGAGAGGTCGGATCCAGAAAACACATGATTTTTCGGGTTCCCCGACCTGTGGGGAACCTGAATATATGTATACATTTCAAATTTGAGGTCAGTTTCACATTTTCACTTTTCATGCTTGATTGGCTATTTTCCAGCACAAGCACTCTAGGCCGAGGCCTAACACGAGGGAGAGGTCGGATTCAGAAAACAAATGTTTTTTCAGGTTCCCCTACATCTGGGGAACCTCAATATATGTATACTTTTCGAATTGGATGTCAGTTTCACATTTTCAGTTTTCATGCTTAGTTTGCTATTTCCCAACTAATGCAATCTAAGCCAAGGCGAAACGTTTGAGGGAGAGGTCAGATCCGGCAAAGACATGTTTTTTCGGGTTCCCCAACCTGTGGGCAACCTGAGTATATGTATACATTTCGAATTTGAGGTCAGTTTCACATTTTCACTATTCAAGCTTAATTGGCTATTTTCCAACAAATGAAATCTAGGCCGAGGCCTAACTTTTCAGGGAGAGGTCGGATCCAGAAAACACATGATTTTTCGGGTTCCCCGACCTGTGGGGAACCTGAATATATGTATACATTTCAAATTTGAGGTCAGTTTCACATTTTCACTTTTCATGCTTGATTGGCTATTTCCCAAGAAATGCAATCTAAGCGGAGAGGTAACTTTTCAGGGAGAGGTCGGATCTGGTAAAGACGTGTTTTTTCTGGTTCCCCAACTTGTGGGAAACATGAATACATTTCGTATTTGAGGTCAGTTTCACATTTTCACTTTTCATGCTTGATTGGCTATTTTCCAGCAAAAGCACTCTAGGCCGAGGCCTAACATGAGGGAGAGGTCGGATTCAGAAAACAAATGTTTTTTCAGGTTCCTCTACATCTGGGGAACCTCAATATATGTATACTTTTCGAATTGGATGTCAGTTTCACATTTTCACTATTCAAGCTTAATTGGCTATTTTCCAACAAATGAAATCTAGGCCGAGGCCTAACTTTTCAGGGAAATGTCGGATCCAGAAAACACATTATTTTTCAGGTTCCCTGACCTGTGGGGAACCTCAATATATGTATACTTTTCGAATTGGATGTCAGTTTCACATTTTCAGTTTTCATGCTTAGTTTGCTATTTCCCAACTAATGCAATCTAAGCCAAGGCGAAACGTTTGAGGGAGAGGTCAGATCCAGCAAAGACATGTTTTTTTCGGGTTCCCCAACCTGTGGGCAACCTGAGTATATGTATACATTTCGAATTTGAGGTCAGTTTCACATTTTCACTATTCAAGCTTAATTGGCTATTTTCCAACAAATGAAATCTAGGCCGAGGCCTAACTTTTCAGGGAGAGGTCGGATCCAGAAAACACATGATTTTTCGGGTTCCCCGACCTGTGGGGAACCTGAATATATGTATACATTTCAAATTTGAGGTCAGTTTCACATTTTCACTTTTCATGCTTGATTGGCTATTTCCCAAGAAATGCAATCTAAGCCGAGAGGTAACTTTTCAGGGAGAGGTCGGATCTGGTAAAGACGTGTTTTTTCTGGTTCCCCAACTTGTGGGAAACATGAATACATTTCGTATTTGAGGTCAGTTTCACATTTTCACTTTTCATGCTTGATTGGCTATTTTCCAGCAAAAGCACTCTAGGCCGAGGCCTAACATGAGGGAGAGGTCGGATTCAGAAAACAAATGTTTTTTCAGGTTCCTCTACATCTGGGGAACCTCAATATATGTATACTTTTCGAATTGGATGTCAGTTTCACATTTTCACTATTCAAGCTTAATTGGCTATTTTCCAACAAATGAAATCTAGGCCGAGGCCTAACTTTTCAGGGAAATGTCGGATCCAGAAAACACATTATTTTTCAGGTTCCCTGACCTGTGGGGAACCTCAATATATGTATACTTTTCGAATTGGATGTCAGTTTCACATTTTCAGTTTTCATGCTTAGTTTGCTATTTCCCAACTAATGCAATCTAAGCCAAGGCGAAACGTTTGAGGGAGAGGTCAGATCCGGCAAAGACATGTTTTTTCGGGTTCCCAACCTGTGGGCAACCTGAGTATATGTATACATTTCGAATTTGAGGTCAGTTTCACATTTTCACTATTCAAGCTTAATTGGCTATTTTCCAACAAATGAAATCTAGGCCGAGGCCTAACTTTTCAGGGAGAGGTCGAATCCAGAAAACACATGATTTTTCGGGTTCCCCGACCTGTGGGGAACCTGAATATATGTATACATTTCAAATTTGAGGTCAGTTTCACATTTTCACTTTTTCATGCTTGATTGGCTATTTCCCAAGAAATGCAATCTAAGCCGAGAGGTAACTTTTCAGGGAGAGGTCGGATCTGGTAAAGACGTGTTTTTTCTGGTTCCCCCAACTTGTGGGAAACATGAATATATGTATACATTTCGTATTTGAGGTCACTTTCACATTTTCACTTTTCATGCTTGATTGGCTATTTTCCAGCAAAAGCACTCTAGGCCGAGGCCTAACATGAGGGAGAGGTCGGATTCAGAAAACAAATGTTTTTTCAGGTTCCTCTACATCTGGGGAACCTCAATATATGTATACTTTTCGAATTGGATGTCAGTTTCACATTTTCACTATTCAAGCTTAATTGGCTATTTTCCAACAAATGAAATCTAGGCCGAGGCCTAACTTTTCAGGGAAATGTCGGATCCAGAAAACACATTATTTTTTCAGGTTCCCTGACCTGTGGGGAACCTGAATATATGTATACATTTCAAATTTGAGGTCAGTTTTCACATTTTCAGTTTTCATGCTTCGTTTGCTATTTCCCAACTAATGCAATCTAAGCCAAGGCGAAACGTTTTGAGGGAGAGGTCAGATCCGGGCAAAGACATGTTTTTTCGGGTTCCCCAACCTGTGGGCAACCTGAGTATATGTATACATTTCGAATTTGAGGTCAGT
Source organism: Bothrops alternatus (assembly GCA_034064705.1). NCBI lineage: Eukaryota > Metazoa > Chordata > Lepidosauria > Squamata > Viperidae > Bothrops > Bothrops alternatus. Next base: position 110,370 of record JARGCV010000529.1, read on the forward strand.
TTCACATTTTCAGTATTTAAGCTTAGTTGGCTATTTTAAAACAAATGAAATCTAGGCCGAGGCCTAACTTTTCAGGGAGAGGTCGGATCCAGAAAACACATGATTTTTCGGGTTCCCCAACCTTTGGGCAACCTGAATGTATGTATATATTTCGTATTTGAGGTCAGTTCCACATTTTCACTTTTCATGCTTGATTGGCTATTTCCCAAGAAATGCAATCTAAGCCGAGAGGTAACTTTTCAGGGAGAGGTCGGATCTGGTAAAGACGTGTTTTTTCTGGTTCCCCCAACTTGTGAGAAACATGAATACATTTCGTATTTGAGGTCAGTTTCACATTTTTACTTTTCGTGCTTAATTTGAGGTCACTCACATTTTTACTTTTTCGTGCTTAATTGGCTATTTTCCAACAAATGAAATGAAGCCGAGGCGTAAGTTTTCAGGGAAATGTCGGATCCAGAAAACACATTATTTTTCAGGTTCCCTGACCTGTGGGGAACCTGAATATATGTATACATTTTCAAATTTGAGGTCAGTTTCACATTTTCAGTTTTTCATGCTTAGTTTGCTATTTCCCAACTAATGCAATCTAAGCCGAGGCGAAACGTTTGAGGGAGAGGTCGGATCTGGTAAAGACGTGTTTTTTGCTGGTTCCCCAACTTGTGGGAAACATGAATATATGTATACATTTCGTATTTGAGGTCAGTTTCACATTTTCACTTTTCATGCTTAATTGGCTATTTTCCAACAAATGAAATCAAGGCCGAGCCGTAAGTTTCCAGGGGAGAGGTCAGATCCGGAAAACGACTATTTTTTCAGTTTCCTCAATCTGTGGGGAACCTGTATATATGTATACATTTCGAATTTGAGGTCAGTTTCACATTTTCACTTTTCATGCTTAATTGGCTATTTTCCAGCAAAAGCACTCTAGGCCGAGGCCTAACATGAGGGAGAGGTCGGATTCAGAAAACAAATGTTTTTTCAGGTTCCCCTACATCTGGGGAACCTCAATATATGTATACTTTTCGAATTGGATGTCAGTTTCACATTTTCACTTTTCAAGCTTAATTGGCTATTTTCCAACAAATGAAATCTAGGCCGAGGCCTAACTTTTCAGGGAAATGTCGGATCCAGAAAACACATTATTTTTCAGGTTCCCTGACCTGTGGGGAACCTGAATATATGTATACATTTCAAATTTGAGGTCAGTTTCACATTTTCAGTTTTCATGCTTAGTTTGCTATTTCCCAACTAATGCAATCTAAGCCGAGGCGAAACGTTTGAGGGAGAGGTCGGATCTGGTAAAGACGTGTTTTTGCTGGTTCCCCAACTTGTGGGAAACATGAATATATGTATACATTTCGTATTTGAGGTCAGTTTCACATTTTCACTTTTCATGCTTAATTGGCTATTTTCCAGGAAAAGCACTCTAGGCCGAGGCCTAACATGAGGGAGAGGTCGGATTCAGAAAACAAATGTTTTTTCAGGTTCCCCTACATCTGGGGAACCTCAATATATGTATACTTTTCGAATTGTATGTCAGTTTCAAATTTTCACTATTCAAGCTTAATTGGCTATTTTCCAACAAATGAAATCTAGGCCGAGGCCTAACTTTTCAGGGAAATGTCGGATCCAGAAAACACATTATTTTTCAGGTTCCCCGACCTGTGGGGAACCTGAATATATGTATACATTTCAAATTTGAGGTCAGTTTCACATTTTCAGTTTTCATGCTTAGTTTGCTATTTCCCAACTAATGCAATCTAAGCCGAGGCCTAACTTTTGAGGGAGAGGTCGGATCCGGTAAAGACGTGTTTTTTCTGGTTCCCCAACCTGTGGGAAGCATGACTATATGTATACTTTTCAAATTTGAGGTCAGATTCACATTTTTACTTTTCGTGCTTAATTGGCTATTTTCCAGCAAAAGCACTCTAGGCCGAGGCCTAACTTATGAGGGAGAGGTCAGATCTGGTAAAGATATGTTTTTGCGGGTTCCCCAACCTGTGGGCAACCTGAGTATATGTATACATTTCGTATTTGAGGTCAGTTTTACATTTTCACTTTTCATGCTTAATTGGTTATTTTCCAACAAATGAAATCTAGCCCGAGGCCTAACTTATGAGGGAGAGGTCAGATTCAGAAAACAAATGTTTTTTCAGGTTCCCCTACTGTTGTGGGTGTCTCTAGACCAGGTTGGGAAATGTCAGAGGATGAGGAGGAGCAGCCAGGCCCCTCTGGGTGTTTTCCCCTCCCGGCAGCCAAGACAGACAGTGAGGAGATTTGCATGCAGTCTGGGTCAGAATCTCAAAGCGGGGAGTCAGACTTGGAACAGGAAAATATATGGCTTGATCCGAGATTCCGAAGGTTTGATAGGCGGAGGTTTCAGTTACGTGGAAAAAGGAAGCCATGGGGGAAGTGACGTATCGAAAACTATATTAGAAGGTGAAGGAGGGACTAATTCTTTGTCACGAGCAACGTTAATATCAAGTAGTGGCCTGATACCTCGAGGAGTTAGTTTGAACTCAGTTTTCTGGTGTTTTTGGAATCTACAGAAGATTAATGAGGTCTTGGACAACCTGAGAGATAAAGAGTGAGTTATTGGAAGGGGGGAGAGCATGTTTAAGCTGAATGTAAATAAGTCAGACTCGGCCGTTCCGCAAACGAACTGCCAGCATCTTCCTTTGAAGTGAATCTCTTGAACTGTGTTAAATAAAACTCTTAAAGAAATATTCCTGTGGACTTTACTAAGCTGAGAAGGGCCGGATACAACACCTACATGTGGGGAACCTGAATATATGTATACATTTCGAATTGGATGTCAGTTTCACATTTTCACTTTTCATGCTTAATTCGCTATTTCCCAACTAATGCAATCTAATCCGAGGCATAACTTTTGGGGGAGAGGTCAGATCCGGCAAAGACATGTTTTTTTCGGGTTCCCCAACCTGTGGGCAACCTGAGTATATGTATACATTTCGAATTTGAGGTCAGTTTCACATTTTCACTATTCAAGCTTAATTGGCTATTTTCCAACAAATGAAATCTAGGCCGGGGCCTAACTTTTCAGGGAAATGTCGGATCCAGAAAACACATTATTTTTCAGGTTCCCTGACCTGTGGGGAACCTGAGTATATGTATACATTTCGTATTTGAGGTCAGTTTCACATTTTCACTTTTCATGCTTGATTCGCTATTTCCCAACAAATAAAATCTAGGCCGAGGCCTAACATTTGAGGGAGAGATCAGATCCGGCAAAAACATGTTTTTTTCGGGTTCCCCAACTTTTGGGCAACCTGAATATATGTATATATTTCGTATTTGAGGTCAGTTTCACATTTTCACTTTTCATGCTTGATTGGCTATTTCCCAAGAAATGCAATCTAAGCCGAGAGGTAACTTTTCAGGGAGAGGTCGGATCCGGTAAAGACGTGTTTTTTCTGGTTCCCCAACTTGTGGGAAACATGAATACATTTCGAATTTGAGGTCATTCTCACATTTTCACTTTTCATGCTTGATTTGAGGTCACTCTCACATTTTTACTTTTCGTGCTTAATTGGCTATTTTCCAGCAAAAGCACTCTAGGCCGAGGCCTAACATGAGGGAGAGGTCGGATTCAGAAAACAAATGCAGAAAAAACACGTCTTTACCGGATCCGACCTCTCCCTCAAAAGTTAGGCCTCGGCTTAGATTGCATTAGTTGGGAAATAGCAAACTAAGCATGAAAACTGAAAATGTGAAACTGACCTCAAATTTGAAATGTATACATATATTCAGGTTCCCCACAGGTCAGGGAACCTGAAAAATAATGTGTTTTCTGGATCCGACATTTCCCTGAAAAGTTAGGCCTCGGCCTAGATTTCATTTGTTGGAAAATAGCCAATTAAGCTTGAATAGTGAAAATGTGAAACTGACATCCAATTCGAAAAGTATACATATATTGAGGTTCCCCAGATGTAGGGGAACCTGAAAAAACATTTGTTTTCTGAATCCGACCTCTCCCTCATGTTAGGCCTCGGCCTAGAGTGCTTTTGCTGGAAAATAGCCAATTAAGCACGAAAAGTAAAAATGTGAGAGTGACCTCAAATTCGAAATGTATTCATGTTTCCCACAAGTTGGGGAACCAGAAAAAACACGTCTTTACCGGATCCGACCTCTCCCTGAAAAGTTACCTCTCGGCTTAGATTGCATTTCTTGGGAAATAGCCAATCAAGCATGAAAAGTGAAAATGTGAAACTGACCTCAAATACGAAATATATACATATATTCAGGTTGCCCAAAGGTTGGGGAACCCGAAAAAACATGTTTTTGCCGGATCTGATCTGTCCTTCAAATGTTAGGCCTCGGCCTAGATTTCATTTGTTGGAAAATAGCCAATTAAGCTTGAATAGTGAAAATGTGAAACTGACATCCAATTCGAAAAGTATACATATATTGAGGTTCCCCAGATGTAGAGGAACCTGAAAAAACATTTGTTTTCTGAATCCGACCTCTCCCTCATGTTAGGCCTTGGCCTAGATTTCATTTGTTGGAAATAGCGAATCAAGCATGAAAAGTGAAAATGTGAAACTGACCTCAAATACGAAATGTATACATATACTCAGGTTCCCCACAGGTTGGGGAACCCGAAAAAAACATGTCTTTGCCGGATCTGACCTCTCCCTCAAAAGTTATGCCTCGGATTAGATTGCATTAGTTGGGAAATAGCGAATTAAGCATGAAAAGTGAAAATGTGAAACTGACATCCAATTCGAAATGTATACATATATTCAGGTTCCCCACATGTAGGTGTTGTATCCGGCCCTTCTCAGCTTAGTAAAGTCCACAGGAATATTTGCATGCAAATCTCCTCACTGTCTGTCTTGGCTGCCGGGAGGGGAAAACACCCAGAGGGGCCTGGCTGCTCCTCCTCATCCTCTGACATTTCCCAACCTGGTCTAGAGACACCCACAACAGTAGGGGAACCTGAAAAAACATTTGTTTTCTGAATCTGACCTCTCCCTCATAAGTTAGGCCTCGGGCTAGATTTCATTTGTTGGAAAATAACCAATTAAGCACGAAAAGTGAAAATGTGAAACTGACCTCAAATTTGAAATGTATACATATATTCAGGTTCCCCACAGGTCAGGGAACCTGAAAAATAATGTGTTTTCTTGATCCAACATTTCCCTGAAAAGTTACCTCTCGGCTTAGATTGCATTTCTTGGGAAATAGCCAATCAAGCATGAAAAGTGAAAATGTGAAACTGACCTCAAATACGAAATATATACATATATTCAGGTTGCCCAAAGGTTGGGGAACCCGAAAAAACATGTTTTTGCCGGATCTGATCTCTCCCTCAAATGTTAGGCCGCGGCCTAGATTTTCATTTGTTGGAAAATAGCGAATCAAGCATGAAAACTGAAAATGTGAAACTGACCTCAAATACGAAATGTATACATATATTCAGGTTCCCCACAGGTCAGGGAACCTGAAAAATAATGTGTTTTCTGGATCCGACATTTCCCTGAAAAGTTAGGCCTCGGCCTAGATTTCATTTGTTGGAAAATAGCCAAACCAATTCGAAAAGTATACATCCCCAGATGTAGGGGAACCTGAAAAAACATTTGTTTTCTGAATCCGACCTCTCCCTCATGTTAGGCCTCGGCCTAGAGTGCTTTTGCTGGAAAATAGCCAATTAAGCACGAAAAGTAAAAATGTGAGAGTGACCTCAAATTCGAAATGTATTCATGTTTCCCACAAGTTGGGGAACCAGAAAAAACACGTCTTTACCGGATCCGACCTCTCCCTGAAAAGTTACCTCTCGGCTTAGATTGCATTTCTTGGGAAATAGCCAATCAAGCATGAAAAGTGAAAATGTGAAACTGACCTCAAATACGAAATATATACATATATTCAGGTTGCCCAAAGGTTGGGGAACCCGAAAAAAACATGTTTTTGCCGGATCTGATCTGTCCTTCAAATGTTAGGCCTCGTCCTAGATTTCATTTGTTGGAAAATAGCCAATTAAGCTTGAATAGTGAAAATGTGAAACTGACATCCAATTCGAAAAGTATACATATATTGAGGTTCCCCAGATGTAGAGGAACCTGAAAAAAACATTTGTTTTCTGAATCCGACCTCTCCCTCATGTTAGGCCTTGGCCTAGATTTCATTTGTTGGAAAATAGCGAATCAAGCATGAAAAGTGAAAATGTGAAACTGACCTCAAATACGAAATGTATACATATACTCAGGTTCCCCACAGGTTGGGGAACCCGAAAAAACATGTCTTTGCCGGATCTGACCTCTCCCTCAAAAGTTATGCCTCGGATTAGATTGCATTAGTTGGGAAATAGCGAATTAAGCATGAAAAGTGAAAATGTGAAACTGACATCCAATTCGAAATGTATACATATATTCAGGTTCCCCACATGTAGGTGTTGTATCCGGCCCTTCTCAGCTTAGTAAAGTCCACAGGAATATTTGCATGCAAATCTCCTCACTGTCTGTCTTGGCTGCCGGGAGGGGAAAACACCCAGAGGGGCCTGGCTGCTCCTCCTCATCCTCTGACATTTCCCAACCTGGTCTAGAGACACCCACAACAGTAGGGGAACCTGAAAAAACATTTGTTTTCTGAATCTGACCTCTCCCTCATAAGTTAGGCCTCGGGCTAGATTTCATTTGTTGGAAAATAACCAATTAAGCACGAAAAGTGAAAATGTGAAACTGACCTCAAATTTGAAATGTATACATATATTCAGGTTCCCCACAGGTCAGGGAAC
>JARGCV010000530.1:0-199349 GCA_034064705.1 Bothrops alternatus
AAGCCCAATGCAAATAAGAACAACTCATTTGAATTTGTTCTATTCCCATTAAGGCTGCTGGCTGGGGAATCTTGGGAGTCGGCGTCCACACGTCATAAAGTCAAGGAGAGGACCTTGGTGGTCTCTGAGCTTGGTGGGTTTTTTTCTTGCAGGGGTTTCATCACCCCAAAACTAGGTGACCTCCACCACGATGTTACCTGATTGGGTAATGAAACATCTGCAAGAAAGCACCAAGGACCCTTATTTCAACCCTGAGTTTCAAATACTTTCCTTAATTGACATCTTAAAGTTGCCCAGTTTGAAAAATGCCAACTTTTTCCTCGGTGTTTCTGACACAGGAAGAAAGACAGACTTATCTGCTCTCCTTTTAAGCACTGCTAGTCCCTCTCCTTTTTATCTGCTGATGCTCCCAGCATCTACTCTGCTGGGAACTGGTCCAACACACCTACTCACACAAGTCTGCTGTGGGTCAGAAACCACACCGTTATAGTAAGCCTTTGGTTAGGGAGCAGTAAAAGAAGTAGAGATGCATCCCAATTAAAAAAAAAAAAGACAAAAGGGGAATTTGGGCGATCCTCCTTCCTTTTCCACAAGACGGTCTCAATACCCTCGTGCATTTTCCAAAAGAGAGCCCAGCTTTTTTCCTTTTTGTGGTTCAGCCTGGCGTTCTACTTCCGCGGGACAGTCCAGAAATATACAACAGAGGCCAGAGCTATTTCCAACGGCCTAAATAAAAACAGTAGCAGGAACAGGAATAATTTCATGTTTAGGAAGAAAAGGAGAAAGGGAAAGGGGGAAAAAAAAGTCAGCAGCCTGATTGTCGTGTGTGGCGGGCTGCGAGTGAAGAAGGGAAAGGATTGTTTTTACAAGCCAATGCTGAAGAAAGGGAGGACTTGGGAGAACGTGCGACCCAGCCACATGGATGCAGAAGGTGGTTTACAGGAACTTAACCATGATCAATACCCACCAGCCAAAAGAGTCCGGAAACGGCACCGGTTCAGCTTAAAAGCTCCAGAAGCCTGACATCCATTTATTTATTTTATTTATTTATTTAATTAGATTTCTATGCCGCCCTATTCCAAGAACTCAGGGCAGCTTACAACATGGATACTCACATAAAGAAATCTGGCATTAAAATACATTGTAAAACCCCTTAATTAAAAAACCAATCATCCAAAGACAGACATGCAAACAAACATACACTGGCTGGGGCAAGGTGTTAACTGCCCCAGGCCTGTCGGCAAAGGTGTGTCTTCAATAATTTGCGGAGAGGGTGGGGGCAATACGGATCTCCGGGGGGGGGAGTTGATTCCAGAGAGCCGGGGCCGCAACAGAGAAGGCTCTTCCCCTAGGCCCCGCCAGGCGACACTGTCTGGCTGACGGGACCTGGAGAAGGCCGACTGGTCGCTGGGTTTCATGGGGCAGCATGAAATTTGGCACTGAAAAGCCAATGGAGGCAAAGTAGGCCAGACCCCTCTCAGCCCCCCTCCCCATCCTTCTGATAAGCCACATGACACCTTACAATAGGGACTCAAAAGAGGAGAGAGGAGCCACCCACTTCCCAAGGAGTGATCTACTTAAGCCAAGCAACCAGAAGCTGTCATGTTGATTTTCGATAACAACCTACCCAACGTGGCTTAAAAGGCTAGATTACTTTTTTTTTAAGAGGCTCTCTAAGCAGGGACTAACTTCCACACTGCCACACCTCTTAAATCAAGAAGGCCTCTTCTGAATGGTTTTATCTCTAGCTGTTGTCGTTTAGGGATGCTAACTCCCCACACACAGCTGTACAACTACCGTATAATTCACAAGCAATTTCCAACCAAGAGGCCCTCCTCCTCCGAATTTTACTGAAGAGTTTATTCCTCTACTTTCCTTCCATTGGGAATCTCAAAGCAGTTCATGCACGGCCTCTGAGATTGGGCCCCAAGCCGCGTCAGTCATGTGGGCACAGCATGCTGGGAATGGTAGTCTAAAGACACAGGTTGGGGACAGCAGCTATTAACCATTACCCACAACCCTCTAGACACACACACACATACATACACAGTGCCTTTCCTCCCTTTCTCTCTCTCTTTTTAAAAAAAGCTGCTTTATTTCCTGCAAAAAATCACCTACGTGAAATAAAAATGTTTCCTTCCATTGAGCGAGTGTTAAACACACACACACACACACACACACACACACACACACCACAAAAGGCAAGAGAGACAGCAGCAAATTCCAGACAGTCTTTGGACACTCTTCGATGGCCAAAAGGGAAGCGAAATTCGACACAACAGCTGCATGCATTGTTCCTTTCATTAAAATAAAAGGTTTTTCTTTTTTCCCCCCTCCAGAACGCTCCAAGGAAGAACCCCCCCAAAAAGAGAAGAGCCGCCGCCAAAGGGGAAGGGGGTCTCCCTGGAAGCATCTGAGCAACCGATGCCCGAGGTCTGCAGTCAAAGCACACCCATCCTCCCCCGCCAAAGGGCAGTCAGTCCTCTCAAACTAGGAGAAAGCACACAAAGGAAGTGGCAAGCGGGAGGGGATGACGTCAGCCCTCGCCTCGATTCATAAATGCTAAACCACAGAAGCAAGCAAATTGTGAACGGGCGGCCTCCCTTTTTTCCCTCCCTCCCAGGAACCCGGCTTGGCACGGGCAGCAAATCCGCTGGATGCTTCCAAACGGAAGGCTAGCAGAGGCATCAACTTTCCCTGGCCACCGGGAGGAAGAAGGCAGGGAGAGAAAAAGAAGGCAATAACCCTCGTCAAGTCCATCCCGCAAGCCAGATAAAAAAAAAAAAAACTGCAGGAAGGCTGCAAACCCCCCCCCACACACACACACCTACCCAGTGGGGCAAAACCACTAAGCAATCCAAAATAGGAGTTCAAAAGGGCCAGAGCCCCCTCCCAGGACTGGGACCCCCCCAGGGCAGGGCTGCAAGGCGACCCCAAGAGGACGTGGGAAGAAAAAGGGAAGGGGGGTTGAAATTTCAAGGGGCTGTGCAGAATCTCTTGTGGCTTTTATATCAGACACACACGCACCGCACACACAAATGCAGAGTTGGTGGAAGGTTGTGAGCTAATTACCAAGAGATCAATACCATCCCTTTGCCACTGGATTTCCCCCCCCCTCCCCGGGGGACTTTAAAATCCGCTTAGCTTAACTTCCTCTCCCATCACGCACAACTACACACAACTGAGATACACAAATATATTCTTAAGTCTTTTTTTTTTTTTTTGGCTGCCTCCTACTACACTAAAGAGAATTTTAACTTGGGGAACCGAGAACCGCCAGAGTTCATTAGACTGGGAGAAGGAGAAGCCACTTTTTCTCAAATCTTGCCCTCTCTTCAAGGGGATCCCAGTGGCTTAACAAGGGTTTGCATGGCACTCAAAGTCACATATGTTAGGAACCAGGCCAACCTAAGCCTCTCTCCCCCCCCCACCCCCCACACAGAGACCCCACAAAGGATTCCCATGCCTTCTTCCCAGCAAAATGCCAACGGCTTGGAAGAAAAACGCCAGCCAGTTTTCTGTCTGGGGGGAAAACCAGAGGAAGACCCAGCAAATGTTACAAAAGGGCCTTTTAGGCGCGGGCGCGCGCGCGCACACACACACACACACACACACACACACAGAGCAGCACACTAATTAAGCCACAAGCACACAGAGAAGGCACGCCAGGAGTTGCTGCTTCCCTTCTGCCAGGGGGCAGCAAGAGGATTGGGGGGGGAAAGACCCCTACCCACAGGAACCCAACATGACTTGTACAGAGGTCATTGCTCCTGTCGCGTCTTCATTATTTTTCTAAGTTGGGGGGGGGGGTGTTAGCCCCCTTTTAAAAGTTGTACTGGCCTTATTTGGGGCGGGGGGGGAGAAGCTGGGGGGGTCTTCCAAGGATTTGGAGATGGCTTAGGGCCACCTCTGCCCACGGGAGACGGATGTTCCTGGGTTGAGAAAAGGGGCAGGAGGGGGGGCAACGCTGGGGGGGGTTTAGTTTTTTTTATTTTAAAAAGGGGGGTCAAATCAAGCTCTTGCACAGGCTCTTGATTCTGAAGGCCACTCGGGACTTGTTTTTTTTTTAAATAAAGTAGGAATCCGGACGGCCTCTAGAGGGCGGCCTGCCCTCCAAAGCTGGCGGGGGTCCCCAACTGCTGCGCCCCCCCTCCCCGCCCAGCCGGAACTTTGGAGGCTGTCAAGCGCCCCCTCCCCCCCCCGGCCAACACGTGCGGCGCCTGCAAGTAAACAGCCCTTCCCCGCCCGCCTGGGACCCCCGCCCGGCTCGGAGCCCCGCGATCGCGCTCACTCACCCGGCCAGCCTCGGGACTTCCCGCGGGGCGCGGACGAGGCTCCCGGAGCAGCGTCGGGGGGCGAGGCCAGGCCAGGCCAGGCCAGGCGAGGGGCAGGGCGGGGAGGAGACGGGACGGGACGGGGAGGGCAGCGGCTGCCGCCTGACCCCGCCGAAGCTCGGGCTGGCCGCTGCGCTCCGCCGCCCCGCGCGCTGCCCGCCGAGGGCGGAGGAAGCGGGCGGGCGAGCGGCCGCGCCAGAGAGGCAGCCGGCGAACAAAAGGAGGCCCCGGCTTCACTGCAGCGCCGCTGCTGGGCCAGGCGAGAGGCGGACGGCCGGGAGGACGAGGCGCGGAGGAGCGGCCGGGCAGCGCCGGAGCCACGCGGCCCAGCAGCAGCAGCAGCAGCAGCAGCAGGAGGAGGAGGAGGAGGAGGCTGGGCTGGGCTGGGCTCCCCGGGCCCGCCGCCGCCCCAGCCCCAGCGGAGCCGAAGACAACCCGCGGAGCGCGCCAAAACCCGGAGCCCGGAGCTTTGGGGGTCCCCGCCTGCAGATGGGGCGGGGGTGAGGGGGTAGAAGAGGCAGCTCCAAGGTGGAGGGGGGAGGGAAAGAGGGGAGGGGGCTGGAGAGACCCCCCTGCAGATGGGGCAGGGGGGTAGAAGAGGCAGCTCCAAGGTGGAGGGGGGAGGGAAAGAGGGGAGGGGGCTGGAGAGACCCCCGCAGATGGGAGTAAAAGAGGCAGCTCCAAGGTGGAGGGGGGAGGGAAAGAGGGGAGGGGGCTGGAGAAGAGGGGACAAAACGAGATCAGGAAGGAAGACCATGAGATGCGGGCTGGGTGGGGGGGTGGGGAAGAGACCCAGCCTCACAAAGCCATTAAAGGATCGTAGGCACAGAAAAAGGGGCACAAATAGGCATTTACCCCCCCTATGTGTGCCAGCCCATCTTTTCAGCCAAGGGGGATAAGACGCTCTCCATGCCCGCCCTGGAGTGGGCCACAGCCCAGGCTGGGGAATCCTGTGCCCCTCTTTGTGGCAGGGACATCAAATCACATCTCAATGTCCAAATGAAGGAGAGTTGGGACCAGTTTTTGGGGGGCAGCAGCGCAGAGAGGTTCAAAAGCTGTTCTGGACACCCCACAATTCTCCCTTAAGACTGGCACTCTGAATGCCGCCTTATTTGTTTGCCTACATAGACCTGGATTAGGGTGTCTCCCCCCCCCCAAAGATCAAGGGGAAAAAAGGAAACCAACCCTACATTAGTGGCGGACGAAATAACAGGCCAACATTCCGCTTCGCCCTCTCCAACGCCCAGGATTCATCATTTGCTGCTGGGTAGCATATATATATATATATATATATATTTTAGTCCAACTTACTCCATCCAAAATGGGCAACCACAAGCAGCTAAGTTACTCCCTCACTACGCTGCCTGCTTAAGGAAGACCACATACCGAAGAGACACCTTGCTGAGTGTTCTCATCCGAGGGGAACGAAGGCAGCCGTGAAAATCAGCTTCGCAATTAAAAGGTTCGGCAACAGGATTGCAACACCTCCCACCCCCCAAAAAAATATTTGAGTCAGAGAGCTCCCCCTTCCCTTATTAAAAACTGCCACTCGCTCTCAACAAGCCGCAGGAGGCCTAGCAGAGGCAAGAGTTATGCAAAATGCACATTTCGTCAACACTCTCCTAACGTTTGCACGAGATAGTGAGGAGGAGGAGGAGGAGGAGGAGGAGGAGGAGAAGAAGAAGAAGAAGAAGAAGAAGAAGAAGAAGAAGAAGAAGAAGAAGAAGAAGAAGAAGAAGAAGAAGAAGAAGAAGAAGAAGAAGAAGAAGAAGAAGAAGAAGAAGAAGAAGAAGAAGAGGAAGAAAGAACCCCTGCAGCCACATTAACCAATGACTTCTCTTCCAAGGAAATAAATGAGAATTAAATTATCGTTTCCAAAGTCAGGGAGAGGGGGAGGGAGGGAGGGAGAGACTGGCCTGGCCCAAATCTACCCAGCCTTTAACCCTGACATCAAACTGACTCTCTTAACCCAGGAAATAGTTTTGACCGCATTTCCCCTTCGGTTTAACCCCAGCAAAAGCAAAGGAGAGCTGAGCCAAACAGCTGCAGTCGAGGAAGAATTGCGGAAATCACTGCCAAGGTCACACGACTTGGCAGGCCTGGCACGGGGGAGACAGGATAAATGGGACAGGGAAGGCCTTTCTCTTCTGGGTGAAATAAAGTGGGCACCCTCGCAGCCAAAACTGACCATTTCTTTTTGGGAGGGGGGGGCAGCAAAAACACCGGAACAAGATCAGAAGAGTTGACGCAACCTGCAGTTTTATATCAAAAGTATCCCAGTTAATAAATCTGACGAACGTTTATGTGACTTTTTCATTTACACACGCACACGCACACAGTCTCCGCATCTAAGGTTCCCTTTTCTGGAAGGTTGATCGATTGGTTCTAGGGAGGATTAAATGGAGGCAGGTGGTTCCACTGGTTAATTGTTCTCACTGTCAGGAAGTTTCTCCTTAGTTCCAAGTTGCTTCTCTCCTTGATGAGTTTCCATCCGTTGCTTCAGGTGCTTTGGAGAAGAGCTTGACTCCCTCTTCTTCGGGGCAGCCCCTGAGATACTGGAACACTGCTATCATGCCCCCCCTCGTCCTTCTCTTCATTAAACTAGACATTCCCACTTCCAGTAACCATTCCTTGTATGTTTTAACCTCCAGTCGCCTGATCGTCTTTGTTGCTCTTCTCTGTACTCTTTCTAGAGCCTCAACATCTTTTTGACATCGTGGTGACCAAAATTGGCCTTAAACTGGCCAAGGTTGGGAAACGCTGCTCTTAATCAAACCAAACATTTGGAGGGAAATCCTATGTCCCCTTCTCCCTATTTTGACATTAAGGAGGGACAGATCTGCCCTTGCAAACCACCATGATGGCTTATTTGGATCTTTAAAAGCCACTACGAAGCCCGGGTGATCAGGAATGGATTCCCGCAGATACGGATCCAAGGTCCCCATTTCAGGAAGACGCTAACCCACATCAACTCCATACGCCGGTATCTCTCAGCCAGTCACGGCTGTGCAAAGGCCCTTGTCCCGATCCCCGGCAGCCAGGAATCCAGTCCGCCTTTCGGCGCAGCCTCCATTTATCAAAACAACCCTGTCATGTCGGAGTCCCATTAACAGATAATGAAAGGAAGAGATGGAGGGATGGAGTTACAGGCAAAGCACTCAGCCTGGTACAGGCCTGAGCACGCCAACCAAGCGAGCTGACATCTGACTTGATTATAAGCATTATAATTAAATGGAATACCTAGTTGGAGTAACATTAAGGTTGTGACACAAACCAACAAAAGCTGGGGAAATTCTACGTTAAGGCTTTGACACGCTGTCATTAACTCTCCCGCGATACGGCAGCGGGGAAGGGAGGGGAGCAACTGAGTGTGTTTGAGCACAAACGGGTCCAAAGAAAATCTAAAAGGCGCAAATTAATCTGTGCGTGGCGCTTCCCCCCCCCCTCCCCGCCCTCCCTTTCTCCATTTCCAACCTGGCCTTGCTGGGCAGATAAACTTAACTGTGAGTAACTCTGAGAGGGACCTGGGAGTGGATGATCACTTAAATATGAGCCAGCAGTGTGCGGCCGCAGCCTAAACAGCTAATACAATCCTGGATTGTATAAATCGAGGGCTAGAATCAAAATCACGTGACATATATAGTGCCGCTTTATAAAGACTTAGTAAGACCGCGCCTGGGAGTACCGCATCCAGTTTTGGTCACCCCCCTTTACAAAAAGGATGTTGAGACTTTGGGGAAAATGCAAAGAAGAGCAACTAGGATGATTCAAGGCCTGGAGACTAAAAACAGATGAAGAACGGTTGCACGGTTTGGGTATGGCCAGTCTAAAGGAAAGAAGGACTTAGGGGGGTGACGTGATAGCAGTATTCTGGTGTCTGAGGGGCTGCCCCAAAGAAGAAGGGGTCAACTTATTTTCCAAAGCACCAGAAGAAGGCAGGACAAGAAACAACGGATGGAAACTAATCAAGGAGAGAAGCAATCCGGAACTAAGGAAAATCTTCTTAACAGTGAGGACAAATAACCCGTGGAACAGTTTGCCACCAGAAGTTGTAGGTGATTTATCACTGGAGGTTTTTAAGAAGAGACTGGACAGTCACTTATCTGAAACGGTGTAGGCTCTCCTGCTTGAGCAGGGGGGTGGACTAGAAGACCTCCCAAGGTCCCTTCCAACTCGATTCTGATTTCTCTTTCTTTGCTTGCAGTGGTGACAGGCTGGCTGTGCCAGAAAGCCAGTTCTGAGTTCCTACATGCAGGCCCCAAAGGCCCGGGTCCCCTTTCCTTGTAAAGAAAGCCACAATGAGGTTGAAACCTGGAAGCAAAGCAAGCTGTGTTTTGGTATTTGCAATCCTCCTCTGTGGGAGGAAAACCACAAGTTAACTCTCTCTCTACTTGACTGAATTTAAATTCAATTCCCTTCCTTCTCACTTACTAGCAAGCTATTTGAAGCTACCTTACATGGGGTTACTTATCACAAGTCCTTCCTTCCTTCCTTCCTTCCTTCCTTCCTTCCTTCCTTCCTTCCTTCCTTCCTTCCCTCCCACTGATCCCATCTCTTCCTCTCTCTTTCCTTTCCTTTCCTTCCTTCCATTTTTGTCCTGCCTTTATTACTTTCTAAGTCATGCAAGGTGGCAAACATATGTAATCATACTCTTTTATTTTCCCATAACAAAATCCCTATGAGGGGGGATTGGGTTGAGAGAGAGGGGAGGACTGACCCAAACTCTCCCCGCTGGCTTTCGTATCTAAGGTGGAACTAGAACTCACTGCTTCCTGGTTTCTAGGCCAGCACCCTAACCACTACACACCAAACTGGCTCTATATATGCCCAAAGAAAATCCATATATACTCAAGGAAAAGCTGTCCCTTGCTGAGGGTAGATATTCTGACCTTCTCAAAAACGCCTGGCCTAAAAGTCCCACAATCTCAATTGACCAGATTCCCAGTCCAAAATATCTGGCCGCCTCAAACGTCTCCTTTTTTTGTTCCTATGTAGCATTCTTCCGATCCAGATTTGTACTACCTCTTCTCCTGCCAGCTTAGGCTCAGCCCTGGCCTAATATTTCCCTGTGCTTGAAGGAGCATTTTGCATAAAGAAAAAGAAAAAAAATCAAAATACTCAAGCTGGATGAAAGGCCAACCTGGCTAAGCAGCCAAGAGCCGGATCAAGGATTGGGTGACAAGAGGCGGTTTTCAAAGAACACAGAAACTATTCATACCCTCTCGGGAGAGGTTCCCAAACACATGAAGAAGATTAAATGGCACTCTGCCACCAGAACTATTGAGCAAGGAGCCATTTTCAGAATTCCTTCGAATTAGCTCTTATCCAGGTATACATAAATGCTTTTATCTCCCAGGCAAACTTTGCTAGGAGGAGGAAGAGGAGGAGGTGGTGATGGGAAACTGCTCAAAGGTTACCAGAAGTAATTGCAAGAGTGCTTTGCCTTACTTATCAGATAGATCGCATTAGGAAGGCATTATTAACATTTGCCAAGCACTTAGAAGCCAAGCAGCTCATAGGATCCTGTCCTGGGAGAGCGAAGAAAAATGGAAGAGGAGGGCAAAATCTCAACAGCAGAACCAGCTTTTTTTTTTTTTTTGGCTTTCAGGTCAAATCTAACATGCTTTGTTTAGCGAACACAATTTGCACCGGCTGGAAAAAGTTCACTAAGGCCCTTGAAGGAAGAACAATGGGACCTGGGCTCTGGACAAAATTGCTTCTAAAAACAGGTTGCTGAGCTGTGCAGGGCTTGGAACCTGACTGAGCAAACCTGTTTAACACCAATTGGGCTTAGGGTGTGTAGCTTGATCTCATTCTACTTCGGGATGTCAAGAGTCTCTCTGTTCCTCTGGAGAAAATTCCTGCAGCTATTCAACTTGACATCCTTTGGGTGGGGGGAGGTTGAGTAAGAAATTCTGAACATAAAATAGTTTTGGAATAAGCTCCGATAAACTTCCATGTTTTCTCTTTCCTCTCGAACTAAGCCCTTATTCATAAAATTACCAACGTCTGCAACAGGGGTCTTCAAACTTGGCAGCTTTTAAGACTTGTGGACTTCAACTCCCAGAATTCCTCAGCCAGCCCTGGTTGAGGAATTCTGGGAGTTGAAGTCCACAAGTCTTAAAAGCTGCCAAGTTTGAAGACCCCCTGATCGACGATATCTTCATTTACTTCCTCTTGTTAAGTGTTTTTTTTCCTTTTTCCTTAAACCGTTTCAGCCAGAGAACTACAGTTTTGATACTATTGTATTGTCTGTGTTCTTATGTTCTAATCCACAATGCCCTTGTGATTTGTTTTACCTGGGCCATGGGCCAAAATAAATACTATCAATCCCAGACAAATGCATGAGAGTCTTTAAAACAAAAAACAGATCTTAGGAATATTTAGATAGGCTGGTTCTGACTATTTACATAATTCTCCTGAATGCTGGCTAATCAAGCAAGGGTGACTTGTTTTAAGCTCTTCCTGCTGGCAGTAAATTAAATCAGAAAAAAACACACACCTCTATCGGTGGTTTGCTTAAGGCTGTGTCCAAACTCATACTATCTCTGCCTTCTACCTCTCCTTACACCACAGAAGCTAACACCAAACATAAAGCCCTATCAACTTTCAAACACTGAGGAAGTAAACTTTATGTTAGCGCAAAAGGGTTGGCTTTGAAGAGTTGGCAAAGTTTAATTTTCTTAGAAGCTTGGACTACTAATTTAGTGAGATGAAAGAAGGTTAGTTAGCCTTTGAACAGGAGGTGGTCCATCAAATCCCTTAAATTAAATCTACCTCTTCCTATACTACCGGTAGCCTACATCTCAAAAGAACTCACCAACGGTATTTGAAATTACTGTTATCTTTTATCTGTGAGACTGCAACACATCTCTAAACGGAGGGGCAACATGCTGGGCAGTCTGATACATAGAACATGGAATAATAGGATCAGAAGGGACCTTTGGAGGTCTTCTAGTCCAACCCCTTTGCTCAAGCAGGGGACCCTGTTGCCATTCCAGACAAGTGGCTGTCCAGTCTCTTCTTAAAAGCCTTGGAGGCACTGACTAATTCTTCTCACTGTCAGGAAATTTCTCCCGAGTTCTAAGTTGGATCTTTCTTTAATTCTCTTTAATGACACGTACTTTCTTAAGTGGTGGCAATATTCCTCCTTTAAAAAGTTTTGGATTGAAATGTTTCATATATATGTGAAACATTTCGATCCAAAACTTTTTTTTAATCAAGATTATTCATAGATATAGATATACTTTAGATATATACGTATATCGGGATTGTTCATAGATATAGCTGTAAATATAGATACATATATACTTTAGATATATACAGAAATATCAGGATTATTCATATATAGCTGTAAATATATAGATACAGATATACTTCGGATATATACATATGTATCAGGGTTATTCATAGATATAGATAGATATACTTTGGATATATGCATAAATATCAGGATTATTCATAGATATAGCTGTAAATATATAGATACAGATATACTTCCGATATATACATATGTATCAGGATTATTCACAGATACATAGATATATTTTAGATATATACATAAATATCAGGATTATTCATAGATATAGCTGTAAATATATAGATACAGATATACTTCCGATATATACATATGTATCAGGATTATTCAAATAGAGCCCCAGATTGGCTCCATTGCAACAGTGTAATCACTTAAATTCAGAAACATCAGGCAAAGAGCAACTGACAGCCACCCATCAAATTATAACTAAGCAGTTCTACCGGTAGGTTATTCAAGGAAAAAGATGCAGCAAGATATTCCATCAATTGGAGATAATAAGCCAGTAGGGAACTTAAGCTTGCCATTTCCCCAATCGTGGAAGATAAAACAGAAAAGATAATTTCCTTAACATGGCTTTTCTAGGTGAGCTAATACTCGCGACGCCCAGAATTCCCTAAAACCACAGGTCATAAAAGCGCCAGGTTTGAAGACCCCCAAATTGGCCCTTGGATGACTTGTGGACTTCGACTCCCAGAATTCCTCAGCCAGCGTGCCTGGCTGAGGAATTCTGGGAGTCGAAGTCCACCAGTCATAAAAGGGCCGAGTTTGAAGACCCCTGTATTACTGCAACGTAAACTTTTAAAAACCGGTGGTGGAAGAGTTGAACAAATGAATTCAAGAAACGGCATTGTTGCTTTCGCACAGAATTAGCAAAAAATAAATAAATAAATAAATAAATAAATAAATAAATAAATAAATAAATAAATAAAAAACCCCTAACTGTGTCTCTGCAGAAGACTTTTTCAAGACAAAACCGTTCATGATTGTTTAAACCGCCGAGAGGAACCACAAAGTTGTTCTTGAACTGGCGCTTTATTTCGGTTCCTTTCTACCGTAGTTAGCCAAAATAAAGGACTAACAATTGAAAAGTGTTAGTGGCAAAGCCATCCTTGTGGATGTGTTTAACATACATTAAAAACAGAGCTGAAAACCAAAGGGCTGCAGGATTGCAGGCAGATTTTTTCCCCTTTTCCGCATTCTTAAATCAATCCAAGTTTAGCCACAAAAACTGCAGTTATCCTCTCCCATTCTTAGGCTTTTATGTGACATTCTTGTGAATGGAAAATACGATACCTCAACCGCCTGAAGGTCGGTTTCAAGTACTAGAACAACGCAAAGCATGCTGCTTCTCTCACTCGCCCAAAATAATAATAACAATAAATAAAAAAAAAACCAGCCAGCAGAAACGGATTACCAAATGCTTCCATTACAATCTCTCCAAAACATCTTTTTTTTTCCCCCAAGCAGGGAATTTGGGAAGGGAGATAAGAAGCTGTCTAAAAATACCGAGGATTAGCAAAGCAAATATTCTTAATGAAGAAAATTCTGCTATGGGTTTTGACATCACTGAACCGCAGAAAAGGTTTGGATGGGGAATTGGGGGGGTTGCTGTATTTTTAGCTTGCCAATCACTTTTACAATCAAGAGATTTTTTTATAAAAAAAAACACAGCCCTTTTCTTTTTTTGTAAAAAAAAAATGACAATAACCAAAGGAAGTAAGTGTAGCTATATTAAGTCTTTCCCTCAAGAGAGCCAGATAACCTTTAAAAACAGGAAGCCTGCCATATAAAATGATGGAAAAGAAAGTTTAACAGTCCAGAACTGCGAATCTGCTTAGCAGTTACAGCAGTTGGGAACAGGCAGCTGAAGATGGTGGAAATTCACAGATGGAAGCTATGACCTTCAAAGTCAGGGCTGGAGAAAATAACACTCTGTTTCTGATTCTAGACCTCAGTGTTTAGAGGTGGGGGGGTGGGAATTATCAGGAGTGGGCCAAATGCCCATCAAGGTAACAGATGGTCCATCCAGTTTCACAGGTTGAGGGATCCTTGGTGCTCTCTCAGCTTGGTGGTTTTCTTGCAGATGTTGCATTACCAAACTAAGTAACTTCATCAGTAGTAGCTTGATGGCGCGCCTAGCGCTGATGATGTTACCTAGTTTGGTAATAAAACGTCTGCAAGCCAGCAACCAAGTTCAGAGAGCACCAAGAACCCCCGAGCTACAAATATTCTTTTCTACCGTATCAGTACAGGTTTTTCTGTTCTTGCTTCTTGGATGAGAAGCGAAACGTTTTCAGGGGGGGGGCAAGAAAAAACAGTTGCCTTTTGAAAAGCACATTTGGGGGCAACCATAACTTGGATGATTGAGACTCTCCATAGATGTCTGCAACAAAACCACCAAGCTCAGAGAGCACCAAGGACCCCATAACCCTCCTCCTCCTTCATTCTGCAAACCTCACCCCCTTCTAGCACTGATGATGTTACCTAGTTGGGTCATGAAACATCTGCAAGAAAACCACCAAGCTCAGAGAGCACCAAGGACCCCACAGTTCAGCTGTGAGCTACAAATATTTTCTTTAAGTGGAATTCATAGTGGGATATCTGGGCAACTGTTTCTGGTTTTAAGCAATGTTCCTTGTAGATTAGACTAGACTAGACTAGACTAGACTAGACTAGACTAGACTAGACTAGACTAGACTAGACTAGACTAGACTAGACTAGACTAGACTAGACTAGACTAGAATAGAATAGAATACAGAACAGAATAGAATACAGAACAGAACAGAAAAGAACAGCATAAATAACTTTACTGTCATTTTAAATGTAGACTGATCAGCATACATTAAAATGAGATTTCGTTGCATATAGCTTTCAAAGGATAACCACCTCCAATACATTAAGGAAGCCAGCAGAGGACCCTATAGAGCATCTAAGAGAGCATCCTCCCCTCTTCTCACATACAAACATACACCCAAACACACACACAACAGACCCAATTTAAGATGCAGGAAAGGGAAGCTGAGCGCCTGCAGTCAAACCCAATTTAGCCCATTTACTATAATAACAGCTTTCCACGGAAAGTAGTGCTATAAGGCAAGCCTGGTATGACATATTTTGAAATAAAACCATATTGGTTTGGATCGAGCTGGCTCACGTGCTCTCCGAAGTAACGCAGCTGGCAATATTTCTGTAAATAAGCTTCAGATCTCGGAAAGTGCTCCAAAACAGCTCCCCGGGAAATTTTCCTTCAAACCTTTTCAGAACGAAAGGTCTGGCAAAAACAACAACAAAAAAAGGGTGGATGGGAAGGAAGGAAAGAATCAGAGATCTTCAGTTTCTTCCTTTTTTTGTCACTGGAAAGCAAAAAAAAAAAAAAAACCCAACCTAAAACCGTTAAGGGATGGGTGAAGAAAAGCCAAGCAGTTTTTGGAGAACAAAAAAGTCTTCATTTTTTTTAGGCAAATTATTCCAGTGGAAGAAGGGAGAAAAGGAGAAGCCGTTTAATATTTAAATGCAAAGTGGCCCTTTTATGATTGAGCGCCGGAATGGACTCTACACTTTATATCTTTGGAAGAAAACACAAGATTTGGGGACTGTCATTCATTTCCAAGCCCCTGGAGAGCGGCAGCAGATGTCAAGGGCGTTATTTCATATATTTTTTTTATTCCTTTCCTACAGTTTTTAAGGGAGGAAGGGAGCAGGAGGCCTCTGGAATGCAAACAGCTCCCATTGCCAGCCTCCCTCTTGCCCCAAAAGGGCCAAAATCACCTTGCCACATTGCCAACCAGCCTCCTTCCTGAAATCCTGAGAGACACTTCCACGAAGCCCAGTCGTTTGCCGTTGTGCAAATCCCACCGCTAAAATTAAAAGATCTTGGAAAACAGCCTACAATCATCTGCCGCAGCTCTCCCAGAATTACTGCCAACTGGAGTGGAAACAGATTCAATGGGCTTTGCCTGACGGTGTCCTTACATCTGTACAGGAGGCATCTTAAACCAGATGTTCAAAGAGAGGCGGTAAAACCGACATGATGCTGGGATCAAGGAATCGCTTTGGACGGGCGTAAACCGACCAGGGTGATCACGACTTACGTACCCAACAAGGAAAAGAAAAAAAACCCCACCAAGCATTAGATCTGGAAAGAAATCCTGTGGATCTCAATGCTAATCGGGCTCTGAAACCAATCCGCCATCTGGGGAAAAGATGAAAGAAGATGAAAGCCCCGGATTGTACAGCCCAAGCTGAAATACATCAAAGGATCAAGCGGGGCATTTAATCCCAGAACAAACAGCCGTTTATGACAAATGACAAAGGGTTAAGGGAAGACTTTGCGTTGGAATTACACACCAAAGGAAAACAAAGGAGATCCCCCTGCTTTGGAGAGGGGAGGGGGAAGCCCTCTGGGGAACAGGAAGACAGGCAGGATATTTCCACAGGGAGAGAGGCAGGGGGAACTGGGACAGGAAATATTGGGGGTGGGGGGAGCGCGCTGGAGGGAATGGGTGTGTGAGTGAGTGTGTGTGTGTGACTGCTTTGCTGCTGGTTGGCAGTCTTGATCTCAACCATTGCAAAGATGTTGGATTCTGTACACTGGAAGTCAACTGGAAGCCAGGGATTAGCCAGGATTATCAACCAGGATAGCGCTTCAGACACCAGGAACTGGGAATTTTGTCTTAAGACATGAATCCTAGAACTGCATTGGGGTTTTTGTGTGTGTGTGTGTGTTGCAGCTGCTGAAATCAAGTGAAGTGTTAGTACCACTTTATACGGCACCTTGGAATACTGAGTCCAGTTCTGGTCACCATGATACACAAAGATGTTGAGAGTACAGAGAAGAGCAACCAACAGGGGTCTTCAAACGTGTCCCTTTGATGACTTGTGGACTTCAACTCCCAGAATTCCTCAGCCAGGCACGCGTGCCTGGCTGAGGAATTCTGGGAGTTGAAGTCCACAAGTCATCAAAGGGACACGTTTGAAGGCCCCTGGTCTACTCTAATGAAAGAGAAAGACTAGGGGCGATAGGATAGCACCCTTCCAATACTGGAGGGGCTATCACAGAAAACAGGGGGTCAACCTATTCTCCAAAGCACCGGGGGGGGGCAGGCAAGAAGCAACAGGTGGAAGCTTAGCAAAGGGAGATCCAACGTAGAATTAAGAAGAGATTTCCTGTCAGTGAGGACAATGAATCAATGGAAGGACTCGCCTCTAGAAGTTGTGAGTGGTCCATCACTGGAGGCTTTGAAGAAGAGACTGGACAGTCATTTGGCCGGAATTGTCCAGAGTCTCCAACTTAAGCGAGGGTTGGACTAGAAGGCCTCCCAAGCACCCTCCCAATTCTGTAATTCTGTAATGAAAGCTGACTGCCTGACCTTGGGCCAGTCCTTCTCTCTCGGCCCTGGGAAGGAGAGAAGCACAAACCACTTCAAAACATTTGGCCAAGAAATCTGGAGAGACCACATCATCCAGACAACCGGTAGGAGTTAACACTGACCCGAAGACGCAGATGCAAAAAGCCAGCCTTGTTGTTGTTGTTGTTAGTTGCGAAGTCGTGTCCGACCCGTCGCAACCCCATGGACAACGTTCCTCCAGGCCTTCCTGTCCTCTATCATCTTCTGGAGTCTATTTAAGTTCCAGCCTCCTGCTTCAGTGACTCCATCCAGCCACCTCATCATTTTCTATCGTCCCCTTCTTCTCTTGCCCTCCATCTTTCCCAGCATCAGGCTCTTCTCACACGAAGACCTAGCAAATATTAGGGGTGGGGAAGGGTTGTCACGCCATAAAAATACCTCCAAGGCAATCAAGTATAATCCAAGTTAAATCCAACTGAAAACTTGGATGATTTCCCCCCCCCCCTTGGAAACACAGCAGGGTTAAATTTCCTTTTTTTTTTTAACAGCTAGCTACAACTTGCTAGCTCAGCCTTGGACAGCAGGATTGATGGATTACCACTATGCCACCTAACGGCCTTTCCCGGAATGACCGTCCAGCCGGCAATCAACAATCAAAATGTTATTTTATGCGGATCAAAAAAGCTGATCCTAAATAAAGGAACGTGAGGGAGGAGACGCACGGAATTTCCCCAAATCCCCTCCTTTTATCCGCCACGCCCATGGAGCCTTTTCAACCCAGAACAAGCCACTTTTGCTCATTCATCATAGCGAGACCTGCCAGAAAGCAACAGACAGGAAGAGTCCTCAACTCACGACCAAAGCAGCCCAACATTTCTGCTGCTAAGTGAGGCATTTGTTAAGTCAGGGGTGTCAAACTGGCGGGTGTGTCACGCACAACCGGTCCACGCCCAGCTGGGCTCCGCAAAGGCGAGCAACGTCGCCAGCTGTCCCGAGATGCGACTGAGTTTGAACCCCCTGTGTGTTCAGTGAATTTTGCTCCATTTTACAACCTTTTCTCGCCCCGTTGTTAAGCAAATCGCTGCAGTTAACATTAGTAACCTGGCTGTTCAGTGAATCGGGCTCTCCCCTATGGACTTTCCTTCTCAGAAAGCCACAAAAGGGGGAAATCACGTGACCACGGGAGGCTGCGACCGTCATAAATACAAGTCAGCTGAGCAGCGGCCGAATTTTGATCGCGTGAAGCGTTGGGAGGCTGCAACGGTCGTAAGTGTGGAAAAGGGTCGTAAGTCATTTTTTTCAGTGCTGTTCTAATTTCAAACAGTCATTAAATGAACTATGGAGGACTATCTACACCAGGGGTCTTCAGAAGTGGCCCTTTTATGACTTGTGGACTTCAACTCCCAGAATTCCTCAGCCAGGCACGCTGGCTGAGGAATTCTGGGAGCTGAAGTCCACAAGTGATCAAAGGGTCATAGTTCCCTCACACTGGCTGAGGGATTCTGGGAGTCGAAGTCCACAAGTCATAAAAGGGCCACGTTTGAAGACCCCTGATCTATACTCTCGCCATGCTGAAGAATGAAACTCTAAGTAAACTGCCACCACGCTCCAAAGGGCTTTGCTAAATAGTTCCTGGTGTCACCTGGTCCAGCTTGTCTCGTCCCTGATTAGGATATCGACAAGCCGACTGTTGGATTATTGTGCCAATGTTTTGTCAATAGACTTCCCTGGCTCATTAAATAATCCATTGAAGGAAATCTGGATTAGCACTTGGCAGACAAAACAGCCTCTTGCAGACCAGCAAGAACCAAGCACGCCAAAAGATGGGAGCAGACGTTTCAAAAAAAAAAAAAAAGTTGTGCATTCAAACACGGAGGGATATATTTATTATATTTATTTTTCACACACACACACACATTGACCTCGGAGGTGAGGAATCTCCGGTTCACATCGCAGGACCACCTCACCCTAGCTCCGATCCCGGTGACCGATCCAGATTGGATCCTGCCATGTTATCCTGGGACACACATAGATTCGATCACGCTGATTAAATTCACTAGATCTTGTCCTCCTTTACGGATGGACCGCCTCGTTCCCGCTAATGTGGACAGTCTTCCTTTGAAGTTTGAGCACTTCTGACTCAATAATCTTTTATTCCACCCGATTGACTTATTTTTATATCCCTGCACTCTCCCCCCACCCCCTTTAAGTCATTCAACCATCAGTTGCTCTCACCAACAGTCATAAGACGAAGGAGAGAAATTTGTCAATCAGAACCCGGCTTTTTGAAAACTCCTTAAATTCTGGATTCAGTGGTACAGTGCCAGGGGAATTGGAAGCATGTATCTTGTCGTCCTCCCCCCCACCCCATGCCGGTAAGAAAATCTTATTTGTAGGCAATCTGCAGGTTTCTGGAATTTTTTTAGACAATGTAAGAGCTACAGTCAACATGCCAGGAAAAAGAAAAAAGGAAAGAAAGAATCACATTAGCTGGAGAAACACAGGGAGGAAAAAAAAATCTAATTATGCAGAACATAATGGGACATGTACCATGCAAACAGCTCCAGCAATTAAATATCTTCTTTGCCATCGTGAACTGGAGGGAGGGAAGGGGTGTGAGAGGAAAACGACAAGAGGCAATAAAAATCTAGAAGCGAAACATGGTGGGCGGATGTGCTAAGCGCCTTCAAACGCTGCTCTTCTGAGCCACAGACTTGGTCCACGAAGGTTACCAGAATCACATGTGCTGGAAACCAATTTCTGTTTGTGGTTTCTCTGTCTCTTCTTACAAAATTCTTCAAATCTTTTTAACAAGTTTTCAAATTCAGCAAATCTGTCATCTTTTGTAAATCCAACATAGGGCAGGTTATTATCTAGGTCAGCGGTTCTCAACCTGTGGGTCGCGACCCCATTTGGGGTCAAACGACTATTTCACGGAGGTCGCCAAACAACACAGTCCGCCATTTTTTCCCCTTTTCCTTAGCTGTGCTACTCCCTCTTGTTCTATTGGCTTTTGAAAGCCCATAGAATAGACTCTCTTGAATAGAGCCTAATTCTATGGGCTTTCAAAAGCCAATAGGAATGGTCCAGGCTGTCTCCGCCCTGCTGAGCCCGCCAAAAGTCCCAGTCTGCAAACGGTGCTGCAAGTTGTCTGCAGCGAAGGCGAGCTATCTGGAAGTTTCCACCTGTCCCTGCTGAGCAACTACTAAAAATGTCAGTAAAAGAGGGCCAGGGCTGGGAGGTGGGAGGCCAGCGGGCGCAAGGAGGGTTGCTGGCGCGTGTGGGGCCCGGCGGGTGCCTTACCTCCCTTGGGCTGGGCCAGCTGGTGGCCCAGCCGGTGGTCGCCCTGCGCCGTCACTGCCCCTTGCCAGGTACAGCTCGGCCGGCGCAGGGGGCAGCACCACGCATGCGCGGCGGTCCCGGGCAGGGAAATAGTCCTTGACTTACGACCGGTTGGGTAGTCCTTGACTTACGACCGGTTGGGTAGTCTTCGACTTACGACCAGTTGGGTAGTCCTCGACTTACGACCGGTTGGGGGTCGCGGCATTAAAAAGGTTGAGAACCACTGATCTAGATCCTTCTTTCAGTTTGTTATTTGTATAGCTGTTTAATTGTTAAAAGACACCAGCCGGTCTCATTTGTGTATCCAGTCTTTTTTTCCCCCATAATATTCTTGTAGATTGTCATTTTTCCAATTCTCTTTCAGATGAGTCTCAGTATTGACTGGTGAGACTTGTTCCTCTACCGTTACACCTTTTAAAACACAGGCCGACACGTTAAAAATAACTTTGGGGTCCATTGTTCCAAAATACCCTTCAATGCCTCCAGCATCTGACATTTTGCTCCCTTCTGTATCTGTAAATCAAACTGGCAAGTGTTCTTCTCCTTTAATTGTACTCTTCCTTCTGGTTCCCTCTAGTGTACAAATCTTCAAAGTCTCATCATGTAATTCCCAAGTCTTGTTTCAAATCCATCTGGATCTTTAATCCACGTGCAACTTTCCAAAATCAAACTTCTAATCACCCTTGTGCTGTTTATTCTGAAATAATTCCCCCCCCTCAGGCCTTAAAACTTGTATTTAAAACTTCTTTCTTGAAGAACTGAAGGAAACTCACCTTGTCTGCAGAGGGATTCCAAAGAAGACGGTCTGAGGCTCAGCATTCCACCGGAGTGATCTTTATCTGGCAATTTCTTCCCCTGTTGTTGTTTTTTTTTCAAAGCTTAAGTGAGGAGAACAACAGAAGGAATTCGCTCCTTGTGGAACCGTACTTCGGCCTTGGCAATAAAAAGCTACGAAACTTTCAAAAGGAGGCAGAATTAGAAACAGATCTTTTTCCAGCTCTTGAATTAGCATCATTTCACTTGGCACACACAGCCCCGGCCCGCCAACGGAGAAGCAAAAAAATAGATCCCAGTGACTGAAAAGGCCTCGGAAGTCCCTCCAACGTAGTCGATTCACGCCCTTTTTAAATGAAACCTTTGCGCCCATCAAATGACTAGGGGACTGGAGGTTAAAACATACGGTAGAAGGAACGGTTGCTGGAATTGAGTATGCCTAGTTTAACGAAGAGAAGGACGAGGGGGGACATGATAGCAGCCTTCCAGTATCTCAAGGGCTGCCCCAAAGAAGAGGGAGTCAAGCTCTTCTCCAAAGCGCCTGAAGGCAGGACAAGAAGCAACGGATGGAAACTCATCAAGGAGTGAAGCAACCTGGAACTAAGGAGAAACTTCCTGACAGTGAGAACAACTAACCAGTGGAATAACCTGCCTCTGGAAGCGGTGAATGCTCCAACACTGGAAGTTTTTAAGAAGAGACTGGGCAGCCAGTTGTCTGAAATGGTATAGGGTTTCCTGCCCGAGCAGGGGATTGGACTAGATGACCTCCAAGGTCCCTTCCAACTTTATTATTATTATTAAATCTAGAAGCCACGAAGCAGCTGTCCACCGAAGTCCACCGCGAATCAAAAGGTTCTATTTCATGGTCCAAAGTACGGCTCGCCCTCTTCAAGATCCACCTGAGAACAGCTGCCCATCTTCCCTTCAATTTAAAACCGTCGTTCCGTAGGCCATCTTAAAACTATAGATTTTTTTTTTAAGTCTATTTTGGGCTGAATAGAAAAAGAAGAAAACGGACTGTAAATGCGAAGGCATGAATCAAAAAGCACTCTTTTTACAAGGAGCTAGGATGTTACGAGGAAATCGTTTGATGCGAGGGAGAAGATCGAAGACTGGGGGGAAAAAAAGCCTGCATCCTTGCTTACGTGAGCCTCAAGGGTTTGGGGGCATCTCAAGGTGGGTCTCCCTCGGAGGTGAGCAGCCCCTTCCGGATCAGAATCTGGAAGGAAAAGTGGAAAAGTTGTCCTCCTTGTCACTCCGCAGACCGCAGAAAGGTGGAGTTCAATTCCCCAAATTCTTGACAAGGGTCCTGCTGATTGGGGAATTATGTTGGGGATGAAACCAAGAGGGAGAAGACTGAGCTTAACAAAATTCCTATGGAAAGAGGAGGCAAAGAGACCTCCTTTTCCTGTTGTGCCGCAATCACAGCCCAACAGACAAGGTGGTCCAGCAGGATCGTGGCAGATCTGGGCCCCTCACCGCCTTCTTCTCACAGCCCCATCACAGCGTCAACAAGATCTCTTGTTTCGGTTCCAGGAATCTCCAGAAACAAGAGACTTAAATACCGATGGGATCGGGATCGTCCCTCTGGCATGTATTTGCAGAAGCCAGTCAGGAGATCCTTGCTGGAGCTATTTTAAGCTGCGAGTGCAAAATGTATAGATAGGCTGGACCAAAACGGCTGGAAACTGCAGCGATCGAGGTGAAGGAGAGCCTGCCCCCCCGTAGGGCATCCATTTTGGATCCTAAGGACCTCAAAGGCGCTCACCTGGTGGGAACAGGCCCACTTGCCCAATCTTCAGAACTTAGGGTACCCTCAGAAAGCTTCTAGGAATCCAGGAGAAAAGGCCAAGAGAAAAGATCTAATGCGTACACCCCACTAACTGCAAGTAATTTGCTTCCCCTTAATAATACTCCCAAGAACCAAGACTTCTGTTAATAGATCCATGATGCACTCTGGCCTTGTTGGTTTTCTTGCAGATGTTTCATTACCAAACTAATGCTGATGTGCTGATGATGTTATCCAGTTCTGGTAATGAAATATCTGCAAAAAAAAAAAACACACACACACCAAACTCAGGACCCCACAGGCCTCCTCCTCCCCCCCCCAAACCCTTTCTAGCATGATGGGTAAAGAAACATCTGGAAGAAAATCACCCCATAGCTCAACCCTGACCTACACACATTCTTTTGTATCAGTTGCTTCCTTTAAGCAATCCCAGGGCATAAAACTCCTTGATAGCTACAAAGCCACTTCATAGTTAGCTGGCCGACCCAGCCAAGACCAACAGCCTTGAAGGAATGATTAAAGACTCCCAACCCGGCAAACAGATTTGTGCTGGCCCTGTC
This sequence comes from Bothrops alternatus, assembly GCA_034064705.1. Taxonomy (NCBI): domain Eukaryota; kingdom Metazoa; phylum Chordata; class Lepidosauria; order Squamata; family Viperidae; genus Bothrops; species Bothrops alternatus. The sequence goes on from JARGCV010000530.1 coordinate 23,466, forward strand.
TTGGCAGTTGATATTATATATATTACCCAAGGACAAAAGTCTAAATAAAGCAATCTTGTAGAAACAGGGCCAGGAACAAAAGGCATTCATCTCAAACGAGGACTGCTGGGTTTAGAAAAAGCCTAGTGTGTTGTTGTTTTTTAAAATAAGGCATGGGCCAGCATCGTTGTTTTTTTTTTTTTAATTCTTAGCAGGAGGAAGCAGGGGAGGGGCTGCTTACCTCAAGAAGGACAGGTGAACAGGTCAAACTAGAGTCAAGGTACAATATTTACCATGGGGGGAGGGGGGAATCATAAGAAAACTCTGTCCATATGGAGGGCACATTCTACATAAGAACCAGATCTTTTAGTCTTAGAAGCGATTTCGGCCAGGAAGAAACAAACAAACAAACCTTCAAAGCTTTAACTTTCAGAGCCACGACATCATTCATTCATTCATTCATTCATTCATTCATTCATTCATTCATTCATTCATTCATTCATTCATTCATTCATTCCACAAAGCAGCCTCTTAAGAAATTGCTCCTTAGTTCAGTAAGGAAGACAAGACTGCTTTTTCTCCAAGCCAAACCCACAAAAGCGTTCTGCATCTCCTGCTCTATACTGGGCCATTTTGTGGCTAGGAAGGAAAACCTCACACTTCCGCCGTCCTGAAGGGCCAACGCACAAGCCACGTTCCATTTGGGGTGAGTTTCCTTGTGGTTTGGTTTCCTAGCGCCCTCGAGAGCAGTGTTTCTCGACTTCCGCCATGGGAAGAGGGCTGGACTTCCAACTCCCAGAATTCTCCAGCCCGCTCTCAGGAAACTGAAGAAGCTTCCTGGAGGAGAAGCGAAAGATTTTCAAAAGGAAAAAGCGTTATACCTGGAGGGCACCTGTGCTACCTTTCAGATGATGGGCTCGGCAGTTCCGTATTACAAACTGCTCATTTCTTCTTCTCTTGCGGTGCTGTTCCCACCGCGGCTGGCAAGCTGAAGTTTCCAGGGCGAGCAAGCCCAGGGAACCACACACAAATGGGGAATTGCTTTGCTAAGACCACCGCTGTCCCACCCTACCTTTGTAATGCCTTTTTTCATCATTATTATTATTATTATTCATACAGCTTTGCTTGGTTAACTTGGAAATGCAACGTTCAGCATTCCGAGGGTTCTGGGGGAGAAAATTATCAATACGGCAATGCACAGGGAGGCTGAGTGACCTTAAGTGCTGCTGGGTTTTTAAATTAAGATTTACCACCAAATGTTGCCGAGGCAGCCAAATCGGGCTTTAAAGGTTTCAATCAATAGCGCTGAGTCCCTTTGTAAAAACCCTCTGCTGTCTTCAACGGAGAAGGGGGTAGGAAAAGCTGCCATTTTCCATCCTTGGCCCCGGTTTTCCTCCCTAAAAGGCGGGCGCTAAGCAGGCACCCCTGCCATCTTAATTTTCTCCCATCCCTCGTGGCTACCAACCAAGCCTCACACATACAGGTGTGACATTCATTTAATCAAAGTTACAACAGCATTCTAACCATTGCATACCATGGATGGATGGATGGAAGGAAGGAAGGAGGGTGGGGGGAAGGAAGGAAGGAAGGAAGGAAGGAAGGAAGGAAGGAAGGAAGGAAGGAAGGAAGGAAGGAAGGAAGGAAGGAAGGAAGGAAGGAAGGAAGGAAGGAAGGAAGGAAAATAGCAATAGCACTTAGCCTTATGTACTGCTTCACAGTGCTTTACAACCCTCTGTAAGTGGTTTACAATGTCAACATCTTGTCCCTCAGCAATCGTGCTCCTCATTTTACCAACCTCGGAAGGATGGAAGGCTGAGCCAACCTTGATCCAGACAAGATCGAACTGCTGGCAGTGGGCAGAGTTTAGCCTGCAATGCTGCATTCTAACCACTGCGCCACCACGGCTCTCGCAAAAGTTCATTTAGTGACTGTTCAGAGTTAAAGGGCACTGGAAAAAGGGATTTGTCCCCGTTTTCCCACTTCTGAGCGTCGTAACAGCCATGATTTACATCCAGACGTTTGCCAACTGGCTCATATTCATGACGGTCGTGGTGTCCCCTGGGGTCATGTCATCCCCTTTTGGGACCTTCTGGCAAGCAAAGTCAATGGGGGGGGGGAAGCCGGATTTATTTAATGACTGTGCGACTGAGGAAGCTGGCTGAGGAATTCTGGGAGTTGAAGTCCACAAGTCTTAAAGTTGCCAAGGTTGAGAACCCCTGGATTAACGGCTGCGGCGATTTGCTGAAGAACGGTGGCAAGAAATGTCGTCGCATGGGGCAAAAGTCACTCAACCGTCTCGCTTCGCAAAGGGGACGTTTGAGCTCAACTGCGGTCATAAGCCGAGGCCTGCCTGTATTCCCGGCCACTTCCAGAAGCGAACGAAATCCTGGGCTGTGGTGTCAAGCAGTCCCACCTGGTCGAAAGGAACAAGCTGCTCAAATTCCAGCATCCTCCGGGTGGGTGGGTGGGGGGCCTTGCTCAAAGTCTTTGCCAGCCTAAAATGCTTTTTTTGTGTGTGTTGGGTCAAACGGCTATCGCTTCCTCTTTTTTCCTTGCGGGGGGGGGGGCTGCTGAAAATAATTTAGACAGGTGGGTTTTTTGTGTGTGGTGTGTCTCCACGATTCGACAGGATGCTCTCCCTATTAATCTCCCGAGGCCCTTTAGCTGGCTGGCTCTTTTGAACCCCGAAGAAGGCCTGGCTTGGAGCAGGGTGGAAAAGCAGACAGCGTTCAAAGGGAGCCACAAAGCCAGGAGGAGGAGGAGAAGGTGCTCGTGGGAGCTCAGCACCATCTGCCCTCAGCGGAGCAAGTGGGATCAGTCTACACGTTTACAATCAGGAGGCCCTGCTGACTGCAATACACTCAACCAGGGCCTGTGCTTCCCCGGTGGTGGTGGTGGTGTTGTGTTCTCCCTTCCCCTCCATTGCTATTGAATTCATTCGCCTCTTCTGTTCCTTTCCCCCTTTTGACCGTGTTGCTGCTTGGTCGTTTTTTTCAAAGCAGGAAGCCACCACTGCCCAGCCAAAACAGCGTGTTGTTACGTTGTCGCAGATCCTGTTAAGTAACTGTCACTCTTTGTGTTTTCTAGGCTACGTTGTTCTCCGTTGGGAAACGATAAATAAGGCCTTTGGCAAGAGAGAGGGGCCCTGGGTGGCTCTCTTGGTGGTTTCCTTGCAGACGTTTCATGACCCAAACTAGGTAATATCATCAGTGCTAGGAGGTAGTGGGGTTTGCTAAAGGAAAGGGAGAGGGCGGGAGGTGGTGGTGGTGGTGGTGGAGGAGGAGGGAGGAGGAGGAGGAGGAGGAGGAGGAGGACTACGACTGTGGAGGGCTTGGTGCTCTCTTGAGTTTGTTGTTTTCTAGTAGACATTTCATTACCAAACTAGGTAACATCATCAATGCTAGGAGGCAGTGGGGTTTTGCTAAAGGAGAGGGAGAGGGCGGAAGGAGGAGGAGGAGGAGGAGGACTGTGGAGGGCTTGGTGCTCTCTGAGTTTGTTTTTTTTCTTGCAGACATTTCATTACCAAACTAGGTAACATCATCAGTGCTTGAAGGCAGAGGGGTGGAGGAGGAAGGGGAGAGCAGGAGGAGGAGGAGGAGGAGGAGGAGGAGGAGGAGGACTACGACTGTGGAGGGCTTGGTGCTCTCTGAGTTTGTTTTTTTCTTGCAGACATTTCATTACCAAACTAGGTAACATCATCAGTGCTAGAAGGCAGAGGGGTGGAGGAGGAAGGGGAGAGCAGGAGGAGGAGGAGGAGGAGGAGGACTACGACTGTGGAGGGCTTGGTGCTCTCTGAGTTTGTTGTTTTTCTTATAGACATTTCATTACCAAACTAGGTAACATCATCAGTGCTAGAAGGCAGAGGGGTGGAGGAGGAAGGGGAGAGGAGGAGGAGGAGGAGGAGGAGGAGGAGGAGGAGGAGGAAGGGATTACCTCTACCAAGGGAAGGAGAGGGGAGAAGGGCAGAAATGCCACAATCTCAAGCCACGCAGCTGTGGCTATGTAATCCTCCATGCAGCTCGGGCCAGGTAATGGATCGGCCTTATACGGCCAGGGGTTTCCATCAAAGGCCCTTCTTCCCCTGGGGCGTTACACAAGCAGAAGGAATTCCTGTAAATACCTCCCTGAGCCATCAAAAGGGGAATATCCAGAAGCCACTTCCGCCCCTGCAAAATTGCCACCAATGTTTTATTAATGTCAGGCTGCGGGCCAAGGAAGAAAACAAAAGCTGCTTGGTAGGGAGGTAGCGCCCCAAATTATTGGATCGGCTTGAAAAGGAAAGCTGCTATAATAATAACGGCAAGGTCCAGAGTGATATCGACAGCAATTACGCTCGGCTTGAAAAGGCTATCGGGGAATCAAAGCCGGCAGGCCACGTCTTTATTCGCTGCCAAGAATATCGGATGCCGTCAGGCCGGTCCTGTTTGATTAAGAAATCCGGGATTTGGTTTCTACAAATGCCTCGAATTTCATCTCCTTTTCAATGTGGAAAGACTGCATAAATCAAATTATTCCAGCAAATCAAACCCCATACGCCCACCGGCTTTTCAATTCGGGGACAGAGTGGGCCTTGTGGACAGCCTGCTACGGTATCAATGAAGGAGAATTTCAGGGTTGAAATGAAGGGTCCTTGGCGCTCTCTGAGCTGGGTGGTTTTCTTGCAGACATTTTATTACCCTAACTAGATAACATCATCAGTGCTAGTAAGGGGTGGAGCTTGCAAGAAGGAGGAGGAGGAGGAGGAGGAGGAGGACTGTGTGGGGTCCTTGGTGCTCTCTGAGTTTGCTTGTTTTCTGTGCAGACATTTCATTAGCTTAACTAGATAACATCATCAGTTGCTATAAGTGTGAGGGAGGGAGGGAGGGAGGGAGGGAGGAGAGGAGGAGGAGGAGGAGGATCACCATGGGGTCCTTGGTGCTCTCCATGCTTGGTGGTTTTCTTGAAGACATTTCATTACCCACCTAGGTAACATCATCAGTGCTAGAAGAGAATGGGATGTGCAAAATGAGGAGGAAGGAGGAGAAGAGGAGGAGGAGGAAGAAGAAGAAGAGGAGGAGGACTGTGTGGGGTCCTTGGTGCTCTCTGAGCTTGCTTGTTTTCTTACAGATATTTCATTAGCCTAACTAGATAACATCATCAGTGCTAGTAAGGGGTGGGGCTGAGGAGGAGGAGGAGGAGGAGGAGGAGGAGGAGGACTAGGAGAACTGGGGTCCTTGGTGCTCTCTGAGCTTGCTTGTTTTCTTGCAGACGTTTCATTACCCAACTACATAGTAATATCACCAGTGCTACTAAGGAGTGCCTAGTTACCTGGGTGTTACCTAGTTAGGGTAATGAAACGTCTGCAAGCAAACAAGCAAGCTCAGAGAGCACCAGGGACCCCTGACTGCCTGCTATGTAAAGGGATACTTGCGAATGCAAAAGCAGACTCTTGTTTTAATCCTCACCTTAGATTTTCCAAGTGTTAAAGGCATCTCTCGAATCCTTCCACAATCCTGCAGCAGCAGAATTCAAAGGAACAATCCTAGATTCATCATCCTTTTTTTTTTTTAACACCAGGCAAGGCCATCCATCCTCAACACACACACACACACAAACACATGTCACAATCCCATCCTTCTGCGCTCACAAACCCCCCCCTCCTTCTGCTCCATGTAAAAATCAATCTACTGTTTAACAGCTAGGGAGAAAGCTGTGACGTTAATAAGAATGAGTGGGGTGTGTTTCTCACATACGGCAACAGGCAAATGTATTCTTTCTGAACCTAATTAACCAGCTTGGGATTCACTAATCTCAGATGTTAGGAGACTATTCAGAAAAGGAAGGAAGGAAGGAAGGAAGGAAGGAAGGAAGGAAGGAAGGAAGGAAGGAAGGAAGGAAGGAAGGAAGGAAGGAAGGAAGGAAGGAAGGAAGGAAGGAAGGAAAAGCACCACTCAGTCGCATCAAGAACTTGTCATGAATGAACCGCAAATAAATAAGTGGCTCTTAGTAGTTGGGGCAGGGGGTGGAGGGGGGGAGAGAAAGCGCGTTTATAATTCCCTTTACACCAGCAAGTGTCTAAATGAAGTGAACCTATTTTCCATCTAGACAGCTGCCTTAGACTTGAGTATGCCGGGCCATTGTTCCCTAACAAAGCTGCCGCAATTCCCATTACATGGAAGAGATCAATATTTTATTCTGAATCAGGGTGTAGGACCTCAAATATGGAGCCTGCGCAGGAAAAGTGAGGGGGGGGAGAGAAAAGAAATTAGTAAACAAATTCGGCCATTTGTCCCGATAGTTGGAGCAAAGAGCAGAGGGGACAGCCCCCCCCCCAGCGGGTCTTTCGCCAAGTTGAATGAATAAGAGGCTTTTGAGGAAATTCACACCAAGATTAACATTAGGCCGAGCATCAGGAAGCAAAAAATAACCCCAGTCAAGAAATGACTAACTCAGACAAACAAGCTAAGAGTATACAACATACAGAGTATACAAAAATAGAGTATGCTCCTCCTGCCCTCCCCTTCCTCCTCCTCCCCATTCTCCACAATCCCACTCCCTTCTGGTACTGATGATGTTACCTAGCTGGGTAAAGAAACGTCTGCAAGAAAACCACCAAGCTCAGAGAGCACCAAGGACCCCATAATCCTCTTCCTCCTCCTCCTCCTCCACCATCACCACCACCACCACCCTGCAAACCCCACTCCCTTCTAGCACGGATGTTACCTAGTTGGGTAATGCAACGTCTGCAAGAAACCCAGCACGTTCAGAGAGCACCAAGGACCGCATAATCCTCCTCCTCCTCCATTCTGCAAACTTCACTCCCTTCTACCTCTGATAATGTTACCTAGTTGGGTAATGCAACGTCTGCAAGAAACCCAGCACGTTCAGAGAGCACCAAGGACCGCATAATCCTCCTCCTCCTCCATTCTGCAAACTTCACTCCCTTCTACCTCTGATAATGTTACCTAGTTGGGTAATGCAACGTCTGCAAGAAACCCAGCACGTTCAGAGAGCACCAAGGACCGCATAATCCTCCTCCTCCTCCATTCTGCAAACTTCACTCCCTTCTACCTCTGATAATGTTACCACCTAGTTGGGTAATGAAATGTCTGCAAGAAAACCATCCAGCTCAGAGAGCACCAAGGACACCACAGCCCTCTTCCTCCTCCTCCTCCTCTTCCTCCTCCACTCTGCAAACCTCACTCCTTTAGCACTCCTTTAGTTACCTAGCAGGGTGGTGAAACGTCTGCAAGAAAGCCACCAAGCTCGGGTTGAACACGAAGGACCCTGGAACAGCCAATATTCCCTTCTATCAATACATTTGTCTTCCCAAGACTCTGAGGCTCAGCTACAAAGACTTGAAGCTGGACCCAAATTCGTGTTTTTCAGCTCCTTGCCGATCCGCCCTGATAGAAAAAGAGAGCCGTGCTACTTTATGGAAGCCCAAAATCAAGAGGAGCCTGGTTGCACCTTTTCCAGTGGGCAAATTTTATTAAAAGCCACCAGCTTTTGAGAGTGGATGATTAAACTCTGTTATTGGGGGAAAGTGCTACCAGACTCCTCCTGCTTGATCCGAGATTTTCAAGCGGGGATTAAGGAAATAACAAAAGGAAGGATATGGAAACTTGAAGCAAGGTGAGACAATACTTTTAGGATTTATTTTTGGTACCTCTGATGGAGGGGGGGGGACAGGTGGAGAGCTTCACTGCCATCCTAAGGAGCTTACAAACCTAAGCATGACTGCTCACCGCCGTTCCAGACAAACAGGCAGGTTCTTTAAGTCTGCAAAGTTGCAGCTTAAGTGAATTTGCACACACTAAGAGCGAGAGAGGCACACTCACACACACACCCCTCAACGCTTACCTATGTCAGTAACTTGCTAGCAGCTTGGAAGAAAAGGGGAGGGGGGGGGAAATCCACAATAATTATCTTCCAGTCTGTGTATGTCCTCTGGTGGGGATTTTCCACAAGGGATTGGTTATTTACAAGCTTGGTTCAGAAACAAGAGACACAGTCACACAGAAAGAGGGAGGGTGTCTGACACACCGTTATTACAGGCTGAGCTTCACCACCACCACACAATCTTCTCAAAACTGTTTCCCTCCCCACCCCACCTCTCCACTTTCTCTCTTTACAGATTCAGAAACTAGAGGGAGTGAAATTCTGCTTTGGGGCAGGGATGTATCTGTGTGGGTGGGTGTCCGGAGTGGGTGTCTGTGTGAATTCTCAGTGGAAAAATGCTTCTTAGAGAGAGGTCTGTGGAGATGCTCCATCATCCAGGTTGTGCTTGTCCCCAAGATGCTTTTTTTTCCAAGATGCAACTGGACTTGCTTGTTTTTTCTTGGAAGAGCTTTCGCTTGTCTTCCAAGAAGCTTCATCAGCTCTGACCGGATGGTGGGGAATGGAAGGGCTTATACTCCTTGCAGACAGCTGGTCAGTTGCATCCTTTTGGAGAGTCCTTGAGGCCACTCGGAGGTTTACCTGGGTCCTCAGGGTCACCTGAGTGGTGCAAATGGGTGGGGAGCCTTCTTGGAACTGCTGAAAGGATGTGGACTGGAGATATATGATATTGCATCCCTCCCCCTCTGTTGAGAGGTGGCCATCTATCGTCAAAATTGAGCAGCCCTCTCTCAACAGAGGGGGGGAAAGCGACATCATCTACGATACGACACTTATTTTATGAAGGTAGGTGAGATGTCATTGTTGTTGTTGTTTTGTTTATTTTTTAATGAACTGCTAAGCAAACCGATGCAAAGTTTTGATCGCTCAGGAAAGAACAAGCTTGACCTCGGCTGCCTGAAGATGTGTGGACTCCTAACTCCCAGAATTCCCCAGCCAGCCTGTTCACACATCTTCAAGCTGCCAAGGTTGAGAAACACCCAGCCTGGGCCTTCTCAAGATCTTATGGTTTACACAGGGATGACAAATAAATAAATAAATAAACACGCCTTTCCCCTCTTCCGGATTCATTATCACACTCACCAGCTCTTCCAATTAAAAGAGGTTTATGGTTGAGCTGCACACTGAACGGCAAGAAAATAGCCAATCCGATATTAAAAGTGCTCTACGAGGGCACTTAAGAGTCCAAGACACAATTATGATTGAAAACACCCACAGAAATGTTTGAAGTAGCTCTCTCTCCCTCTCTATCCTCCCTATCTACCTATCCTTTCGCTCTCATCTCTATCATCTATCATCTCTCTCCCTCTCTATCATCCCTACCTACCTACCCTTTCATTCTCATCTCTATCATCTATCATCTCTCTCCCTCTCTATCATCCCTACCTACCTACCCTTTCGTTCTCATCTCTATCATCTATCTCTCCCTCTCTATCATCCCTACCTACCTACCCTTTTGCTCTCATCTCTATCATCTATCATCTCCTCCATCATTTCTATCTTCTCTCTATCATCCCTACCTACCTATCCTTTCGCTCTCATCTCTATCACCTATCCTCTCTCCTTATCATCTCTCCCTCTCTATCATCCCTACCTACTTATCCTTTCGCTCTCATCTCTATCATCTATCATCTCTCTCAGTCTCTATCATCTCTATCTTCTCTATATATCTCTACCTATCTACCTATCATTTCTCTCTCTTCCTGTCTATCTATCATTTCTCTATCATCTTCGTCTCTACGATCTCTCACTCATCTCTATCATCTCTCTCTCTTTCCATCTATCTACCTATCATTTCTCATCTCTCTGTCTGTCTGTCTCTATCTATCATTTCTCCCTCCCTCCCTCTCTCCCCCTCTCCCTATCTCTGAAACACCAATATTTTTTTTCAAAGATACAAAGGTGATTCCAACCTTGCCAAAAAGCTTTGCGGGAGTTACTGGCTCATGGGTTTGCTGAACACACACCCTACCTGAATCATTTACAACACACTGATGCCTAAGGAAACCAAAATCAATACCCCCCCACACACACACACAAACACACTTTCACAGAAAGAAGAACCCCAGCCTGCCATGGATTTTATATTTGCAACCAGGGAACAGGCAAGTGTCTCAAAGCTGCAAACAAAGAGATTATCATAGCACAAACAGAATAGCAGTAAAAGTTCCACGGGTATCAATTACAGGAGGCCAGGCGGTACATTCCAGCTTCAAAGGGCCTAAACCAGAAAGCTCTTAAGTCTTCACCAGAAAAATAAACAGTGATGGGGGTGAGACAGACAAGCATCCAACCCCAGGGAGAGGATTCAGACCTGGGGGGGGGGGATCAAGATCTTGCTTTTTGTTGTCCGTGGACCAATAAGCTTCTAATGGCGTTGATGGAGTTGATTCTCCTCAATATTTATATTGCTCCTGATTATCTCAAGACAAGCAAACCCTAAAAGCCAAAATCGTAACACAATCAAACTACTCTGGAGGGTAACCTTAAACCATAATCCATTTTGAGGGCCTTCCCTCCGCAGGTTACTGGCCTCCCACTCAGGAATTGTTTGGGTTTTGGGGGGGGGACACCATAAAAAAAGCCATTTATTCTGAACAAATAAGCACTCTAATACTGCACCAAAACGGGGAGTTAAATATTCTCCTATCAGAAGGCAACGGCGTGTTCTTTCAAACCGGGTTCAACTCAGCAAAAATGCAAAAAATATCTACCAGCAGAAGCTCACAGTTTAACTGTGGAGTCCCAGGTGCTCTCTGAGTTTTGAGGGCTTTCCTGCAGACACTGCATGACCTAACTAGGTAACATCATCAGTGCTAGAAAGGAGTGGGGTGTGGGAGTAGTAGTAGTAGGAGGAGAAGGGGATTGCCCAACTACATCAAGACCTTTCAACCTGAACAGCATTATTAGGAGGGGAGAAAATGACGCCAGGGATCGTTTTTTAATTTTTAGGAAATACACCACCGTGGAGGTTGAAAAATCAACTGGATGCCTTGGGGGAAAAAAGCTCACTTAGAAATTTACACATGAGCTTCACAGAAAGGTGGGGGGGGAGCATGGAAAGAAAATTACCTTAAAATTACCAGCCGCTTTTAATGGGGAGGGGGGAAGGAACCAAATCTGAAAACTGGCTATAAGAAAAGGCAGGCGAGCAGCTGAAGACATACTCTTTACTTAAATCCTCTGAGTACCTCCTCCGCTCTATATTTAACCGCGGATCTGTCCTAGGGCTATTAGGAAGATATATCGCCTGCTGTTTTAATAGAGCCTAAATGAAAAAGGATCAATATTATTTTAATTTTTAAAGGTCTGTTTATGAAAGGCAATCATCCCTCATTAAAAATGCAGCTGTTGTTCGGGGAGAGGAGCGCGCCCCATGCAGCAGGATTGTCCTCTCTGGGGAAGGGACCCTGGGGGGCTTTAGTCACCCCACCCCAGGAACCGTTATTAAAAAGCGCTTTCCTGTAAAATTAAAGGGAGGGAGGGAGGGACAGGAAGCCAAGAGGAGGGGGGTCCCCGCTTTCAAACTGAAGATAAATATTAGGTTATCGTATTTCACATTGGAGGGGGGGAAAGCTGGGGGGAAGCATGTTCAGAACTGCACTTCAGACAAAAGACACACACACACACACACACACACACACACACACACAGGATCATGCTTCGAAACAGCCTGAGCTGCAGACAGAACTAAACTTCAAGAAGGAACATAGCCCAAATAAGCGATAGCCACTTTTATTTAAATGCGCCTTCCAGTAAACGATGCCTTCTGCCCCTAACCTCTTTCTACACCTCGGCCTTGGCAATGGATGGACTTCAACTCCCAGAAATCTCCAGGCTGACTGCGGGGGGGGGGGGGGGGGTTCTGGGAGTTGAAGTCCACCCATCGTCAATCAAGTGGCCTAGGCTGAGAAACAGGATGTTAACCCCAGGGGCCTTCAAACACTGCTTGACACCGCCCCAGAGTAGTATCAAGGGAAGCGATAAGGACACCAGAAGTATCCTGAGGTCATTCTGGGGCTGTTGTTCTGAGTTCGAAACCTCCTTCTCCAAATGAAAGATAGAAGGCTGTTTCCTCCTTAAATTAATACAAGAATGATTTGCCCTGGATATTAGCAATGCTCCCACGTTCTTTCTTTCTTTTTTTTTAAGCACTAAATTGTCCATTTTGGGGGGAGGGAGGGAGGGAGGGAGGGAGAAAACACAAGATTTTAAATAAGACTTTGCCCACCCAGCTGTCCAAAGGCCCGGGAGAGGGCCAAAGCCAAACTCACCTTTCTACTCTCGGAGGCTTCAAACCCAGCCCATTAAACGGTTAGGAAAAACACTTTCCCGACAGCCGAGGGGCCTTTCTGTTTAATTAAAGATGCTAATTGCCAGTGGGTATTTTCTCAGCGTGACTGCATCTGGGCTGGTTCCTTGAAAAGCCATCAGGAACACATTTTTCGCCCGGCTCACCTTTCATCTCCATCATCCTTTTCAAAGATATGTCTTTCTTTTTTCTCTCTCTCTCTCTCTCTCTTTGTGCTCCCGTTTTGGAAAGAGCAGCATAAAAACCTGCCTTTTACGAGCCGATATCTTAAGGCGAAGGGGAAAAAAGCCGGGCCTTATTGAAACGTCTCCTGTGGGAACCACATTTGCCTCTCCCTCTTATTGTATGCTGACACAACCTTTATGGAGCCACAAAGTTCTTGTCTGGCTGGCTACTGAAGCATCACATCCACAGCAATTCTCTCTCCTCCCGCCCTGCCCCCCCCACACCCACACCCCAGCCTGTCAGGAAACTCCATCCAACATCTCTATCATTTTTCTGCAGATTCGCTCCCTGGAAAGAGAAGACACCAGACCCAGGTATTTATTTCTTTTAAAAAAAGACAAAAAGGAAATGAAATTTCCAGTGCCTTAAATTTATGGCACTTGTTTAAGCCCGGTTGGATTTTAGGATATCAATCCAATGACTCTCCCCTCCTCATTTGCTTCACCAGGAAAAAAGCTGACACAAAATGCTACAGTGAAGCTGCAAGGGACCCAGCACAGTCTCCCTAGAAGATTCATTACAGGTGCATTAGAAAGTCAAATCAGCGGTTGCTGAAACCCTAAGCATATGAAAGGGAGGTTAACAGGGGTGCATTTCATTTTAAAGGCAAGACGTTCCGGGTTTGCAAAAGCAACATTCATCTTAAGAACTCTAAAGGGGGGATACATCCGCACGACAGTCAGATGGCTTCCAATAAAAAATTCAGGAGGGCCACCGCCTTTAAAGAATAATAATAATAATATGAGAAGCACTGGGCTTTCCTTGAGGTTGCCAGTCTTAATTATGGAGGCCTCTCGGATGTACACAAACCGCCGAGGGATTCGCTCCCAGATTCTAGATTGCCACTTTGATAGCTTGACATTTCACAACGAGCTGGGCCTTTTCCAAAAACGGAAACCTGCATTTTAAGATGCCCTGAAATGCAACAGGGGGAAAAAAAATATTGTTTTATGCGTCACACATGTGGGTCAGTTTTAAAGCCAGCCTTGGTCGAGCGCTTTGGGTGCAATGTATTTTTAAAGCTGAGGGTCCCTAAGGTGAAAAGGTTTCGCTTTCAGGGTAGGATAACCTGGATACCTCTTGGCCATAGGCGGGCAGGGGCCCAAGGATTCGAGCCTGGCTCTCAAAGCCGATTCAATAGCATCGCTTTCTGGTTTCGTTCTGGAAGAAAAGTCAGCCGTTTCCGCCTTGTGAACTCTCAAGCTTTCTCCTTCTGCTACGTATTCAAGACGGGCAGTGGTTAATATTTATATGTATTTATATGTAAGGGCGTAGGTCTATACATATGTTTCTACCTGTTATTTATGTGTACCCTTTTGAGAACTAGCCACAGAATTTCATTTTTAGGTGTGCCAGTGGGCCCGCAGCAAAAAATGACAATAAAGGTTATCTATTTTATCAAAGAATCCAAAACACGGGCAGCGAATGCTTTCCTTCCCAAAAGCACACAACCTCCAATATATGGACACTAATCACATTTGTAGTTCAACAAGTCCGCCTGCTTTTTATATAGGTGTGTGCATGAATAACACAATCCTCCCACATAAACAAAATGCAATATGGCCAGCCATCTCCAGTTCAAGTTAGCCCTCCCCAACCCAGGAACAACTCCAGATGGGTAGACTTCAACCCCCAGAATTCCCCAGTCAGAATAAACTTTGCAGTCCTTAGAATTCTGGGAGACAGCTGACTGGGGATATTTTAAACTTTCTTTTTTTGTAGCATGCTCCCCCCCCCATCCAGAGTCATTTGACTGCAGTGGGATAGAAGTGTAATAAAATATGTAAATCAACTCAAAGGAATTCTCTTGGATTTCTCCAAAGACTGTGCATGCTGTTAAGATCTGTGCCCCTATTGGGTGCTTTTTACTGAATTTTTCTGAATTCATTCAATTACATTCTTCTGAGCCATACCGTAATCAAAATATTGCTATCCAGGATTCCCTTTGGGGCGACCCAGCTGTTTGCCCCTTCTCCCAAACAGATGCTACCTGGATGTCATGAAAAGACAGTCATGCTGCCTTGGTTCCTCTAGGTATACCTTAAGAAAAGGTGGGGAAGAGAAGGAGGAGAAGGAGGAGGAGGAAGAGGAGAAGGAGGAGAAGGAGAGGGAGGAAGAGGAGAAGGAGGAGGAGGAGAAGAAAGAGGAGGAGGAGGAGGAGGAGAAAGAAAAAGAGAAAGAGAAAGAGAAGAGGGCAACCTTGTTTTTTCTTCCCAAATGGCTAATTTTGCTGACCCTGCCGCTTTTCAACTCGGTTGGGAAGGAAAGAGTAATCGGGGAGGGAGGGGGTTGGGTGGGTGGGTGGGTGGGGAAAATCACAATGTTAAAAAAAGCAGCACACAATTATGGAGCCTTTTGACAGGACAGTCAGAACAGCTTATATTTAGACACTTGGGGCACTGCCTGTTAATTATGCAGCAGCTGAAGGATGCACTTCTTAATTAGTGTACATACACACATTCTCCTCCCGCTGAATAAGTCCATTGATATTCACAGGCTCACAGATCTCCCCTCCCGAGTTCTCAGTTTTGTTTTTTGCTCTCTCTCTCCTGATGAAAAGAGGCTGGGACAAGATTTAAGAGGCATCTTAATTAAACGCAAACGGAGGGGCAGCCAGAGAGGGCTGGATTTATCCTTCAAGGTGGGGAAAAACCGTTGCAGAAGGAACAAATCTTGCTGCAGAGGAGGAGGAAGACCCACAAACAGGATCACTGAACCTACCTCTTCTGGCTGGGGCTGGAAAAACTGCTGCCTACTCCACAGGTAGCCCAAGTTTTGTAAGCCACGGTTAAACCCTGCCTGTTCTGATCCCAGGGAAGAAGCCGTTGAGTGGCCTGAGCCATGGTTCAGGCAGGCAAGCCAAGATCACGGTGATTTCAGGTGGCTGGGTTCCCCAAACTTAAAATGAAGGGGAGGGGGGGCAGTATGTCGGACTTGAGCAAGGCAAGGGCGTCCTTAATGAAAACAAAGCAAAGCCAAGGCAGAAAAGAAGAAGGGATAATACACGAGCCTCAAGTTCACCTATGTATCTCTATGTATCTCCAATGTTCCTTTCATTGACCGAAGTGACAACCCCACGCCTTCTGTCGAAGAGGGAGATATCAATTTAATACTGTAAATGGCCACGCTGATCATTCCTTCTGCCACACAGGAGCCCTGAAAGCCCAATGGGAAAAATTGAAGCCTTTGCTAAAGGCTGCTGGGAGTTTGGCAACATCTGGGTAGCCCCAAGATCTTCAACAAAGCATCTGGACAGCCGACAACTCGAGCACTTACAAGAATCTCAATGGGATCTTTCCAGAGATTCGGAAACTGCCATCCCACAGTCTGGAGAATACATCTGAGAAACGCTACCTCAGGGGTCTTCAAACATGGCCGCCTGAAGACTTGTGGACTTCAACTCCCAGAATTCTTCAGCCAGCTGTCTTAAAGTGGCCAAGTTTGAAGACCCCTGCCCTACATCCGTAGTGACTGTTGGGCTGGCTGGGGAATTCTGGCCCATGTGTCAAGGTTGGGGAGCCGGGATGTACGGTAAGTGTCAATCACGGAGAAGATGATCATAAATGTGTCTGATGTCAAACACTAAAGCTGAGGACACATTTAGGAAGGCATCTCCTATGGAATCGCTCGACAGAAAGATGGGCAATTCTGGGAATCAAAGTCCACAAGTCTTAAACGTGGTCAAGCTTTTAAATTTGCATCTCAATTTGATAACCCAGGGGCAAGTGCTTCTTAGCGTGTGTGCATCCTGCCAACAGGCCACAAAATCAAGGTGGCTATATAATATTCGGTGGGGCCAGCCAAACCAGATAGCACCTACAGTGTACCGATGATGTGATGATCAGTGCACTGGTGATGTTACCTAGTTTGGTAATGAGACGTCTGCAAGAAAACCCGCCAAGCTCAGAGAGCATCAAGGACCCCACAGTTCAACGCTGGGCTACGAATATTCTCTTCAGTCTGATATACCGCAATGCCGGGAAAATTTAAGAGCCTTTTTTCCTTCTCCAAAGCAAAAGATGGCTACCAATTGGTCTCCGAACACAATTCAAAGTGTTGGTTGTGACCTATAAAGCCCTTTATGGCAATGGACCAAGATACTTGCGGGACCGTCTCCTGCCTCATGAATCCCAGTGACCGGTTAGGGCGCACAGGGTTGGCCTCCTACGAGTCCCGTCCGTCAAACAATGCCGCCTGGCGGGACCTAGGGCAAGGGTCTTCTCCGTTGTTGCCCCAGCCCTCTGGAACCAGCTTCCCTCGGAGGTTCGTACTGCTTCCTCCCTCCTAGCCTTCCGGGAAAGATTGAAGACACATCTATGCCGACAGGCTTGGGGCACGTGAGCTGCGCTCTGCCCCTCGGCCCTAAGAGTGTCCCGCCATCAGTGCATGTGAATTGATTGTGTTTGTGTGTGGCATGAATGTGTTAATTTTTAAAATTATTGTAGTATTTTTTGTTGTGAACCGCCCCGGGTCTTCGGAGAGGGGCGGCATATAAATGTGATTTAAATAAATAAATAAATAAATAAATAAAAGAGTCCTATAAATGTAATACACAAACCTCTTTTTCCGCACAGAGTGAAGAAGGGGAAAAAAGACCAGCTGCCATCAAAGGGAAGGTCGGGTTTAATATTAATGTTCCCGTCTCCAAATCGTTTCGGTGCCTTCCGGCCTGGGCAAATATTTTTCTCCCGTGTAAAAACAGCAGGATCTTCCAGAGCACTGTGTCCCTAAATTACTCGTTTTTTCCTTTGTGTGAAAGTTGCAACCCTGGCAAAACTGTTCCTTGACCAAAGAAAGAATTATTTACCCAGAAGTTTTAACCTTATTGTTGGAAAGCACAGAGAAGCAGTTTGTATCAGCGGGAGACGGATGTCGCTAACTTACTTATACGGCTTTCGTATGAGCCATAAAGTATTACAATCAAAGGCATTCAGCCACAGCAAATCTTGTTAAATGCATTTTGATAACAACAGAAAGGCACCCATTGCTTTCATTACTGTTGCTGCAACATATTTCACAGTTAATAATAAACAGATCTTCTTTGGGGGGGGAAAAAACAAAGCCATCAGGCTAAGCACCGGGTATCAAATAATTGGCCACTGAAGGGGGGAAAATAGCCTCTAAGTGTGATGAGGAGGAGGAGGAGGAGGAGTTGGAAGGGACCTTGGAGGTCATCTAGTCCAACCCCCTGCTCAGGCAGGAAACCCTGTACCATTTCGGACAAAGGGCTGTCCAGTCTCTTCTTAAAAACTTCCAGTGATGGAGGGAGGGAGGGAGGGAGGGAGGGAGGAAGGAAGGAAGGAAGGAAGGAAGAAAGGAAGGAAGGAAGGAAGGAAGGAAGGAAGGAAGGAAGGAAGGAAGGAAGGATAACAGAAAAACAGATGGAAGTGACCTTGGAGGTCATCTAGTCCAGCCCCCTGCTCAGGCAGGAAACCCTATAGTACCATTTCAGACAAATGGCTGTCCAGTCTCTTCTTAAAAACTTCCAGTGTTGGAGCATTCACCGCTTCTGGAGGCAGGTTGTTCCACTGGTTAATTGTTCCCACTGTCAGGAAGTTTCTCCTGAGTTCTAGTTCTCTCTTTGGTTAGTTTCCATCCGTTGCAACTGTAGCTCGTTTGTTGAAATCCAGCTCATAAATGCTCAGGGTTCACTGCACTGCCAGCATCAGGCTGGAATTGGCAAAACATTTGCACAGTTTCCTATTATTTTAAGAGGATATTGCAATAGCTTATCCGCCCTTTTACCTGCAACTCCCTGGCAATGCAAGTCTCAGTCTAGTAGATTGTGAAGTGGGGTGGAGGCAACATTATACACACAAACACCAGTGGAGGCATTGACTATCTCAAGGGCAACCATTTTTCAACAGTGCTCTTTTTGGGGGGGGGGGTGAGTGGTATAAAGGTATTTACCAACCCAAGGTTAACAACCTACCCTATGAATGAAACTACAGCATACTACATGAAACGGGTATAATTGTATTCCATTCGCTCACTCACCTTCCATTTCTTCATCCCTGCTTCTAGACAATAAGCTTGTTTAGATGGAAATGTGTAAAACCCACTTTCTAATGAGTAAGTCAATACTGTGTAGCCTTTATGCTGGCATCTTAAGACTTCCAAGCGTTAAAATTTATCAGCTGCCGTTTTCACTTTTGTCACCCAAAGCCAAAACAGGCAATAAATACCTACATCAATATATCACAACAGCCCTGCAAGGTTTCAAGGAGATACAATTGCGATAATAAATGCACGCCAAGCAGTCGTTTTCGTGATTTAGGAATTGTTTTGATTTATCTGGGCGCCCGTCTCAAATTCAAAATTCTGAGCGGCGAACAATATAAAAGACAGCACCGAAAGCATAAAACCAATTTTTTTTTAAAAAAAAAAAAAAGGGAGGGGACACCTAGAAGAACAGGTAAAAGCCACAGCACAACAGCCCAGAGGTTGGGTGGGTGTCAAAACAGAAACCCAGATCCCCAGGCCTGGGAGACAGAACCGTGTCTTTAAGACCTTGTCAAAGATTGACAGGGTTGTGGGCCAATCTAATCTCTGGGTGTCGGGATGATGCAAAAGGGTGGGAAGAACAAAAAAACGGATCTCTTTCTGGAGCTCCCTAATGGATGTGTCTTTCCTACCCAGTGTGATCAAGAGGCATTTTCTACAGGCATTTTTCCCTTCCTTTCACAGAATAAAATATCCAGGATAAAAACCCAGGACAAACCTTAATTAAAACTACGAATACCATGTTTCACTGGCTATTTACCCCGTTTTTGTGCCCCCCAAAAAGACGCAGCAGGCTTTATTAATAATGTCAAATAGTGAACAAACCACGCTCAAAAACAGCTCTTTCCATACCCCCAGATTACTTTCTGCAAACTATAATTGCGTCAATTGGAAGGCGTGAAGAATGTAGGCTTCCGGGTTTTTCACGACGGGTCTGCCTGCAGCCTGAATAGAGCTGGGTCTGAAAGCTCCCTTGAAAAAGAAGAACGGAAAGTCGGGTCTATTCACGTCGTTGCCAAGTTCTGGTTGCTTATCCTTTCTGGTCATCTGCAAAGCGGACCAATTTGATAATCCCTCTTTTTGTCCTGGATAAGCCGATCCAATGGTCAGAATGCTTTTTTCGTTAAAGAGAAACAAACACACTTCGTATTTTGGCGGCTATAGTGTTTTCACTGCAAAGCTAACAAACAAGCCAGGATCGGCACTGCCTTAAGCAAAATGGAGGCCCTAACCTTGACCGTATTATCTATAATATGGACAGCGCAGAACTGTATCCGTAGCCTTCGCAGAAGAGGTGTGATGTGGCAGGAGAGGACTCTGGTTTCCAAGTCTTTGTCGTTGTCCCTTCAGCAGGTGAGCCACAACCTGTGATTGTGGGCCTTCCAAAACTAACCAGGCGTTCTTGTAAGCGTCCCCTTCCTATCCCCAAATTATTACGGTGAGGGCCACTGGTATCACCAAGGAAAAGTCATAAAGCTGGTTCCATGTCGTACCCATTGACAGCACTTTCAGTCCTTTCGCCCAATTTTCTACTGTCTGCAATCAACCTCTGCTCTTTTCTAGGCAATCTCCACTGATGGGAATCTGAGGGCCCCATCGCTGCTCCATCAGGGAAATAAACGGCTTGGTCCAAATGCTCTTTTACCAAAGTGATATTACAGATATTACAGACTAGCCGAGTTTCAAGGGACCTCGGGAGGTCTCCTAACCCAACTCCCTGCTCAAGCAGGAGACCTGATAGCGTTCCGGACAAAATGGCGGTCCCTTTTTCGCTTCCGTTTCTTGAAACAGACGAGCATTTTAAGAGCGGGCATCGGACGACGGCACGGAAACGAGCTTGCCGATTCCAAACAAAGCAGATGCACCGGCTGGACAAACAGAACGTTAGGCACCAGCTTGGAGCACGCCAAGGTGTGGCAGAGAGGCGTCTGCGATTCCGACGTTCACGTCTAGCTCTGCCCAGGGATAGCTCCAGAGCTGTGGGTGTTAGATGTTGTACAGAAAAGGCAACTTTTGAGAACTAGTCAAGCCTGCCTTTCTCACACCTTCTAGTGATGTAACACCTGGAGATGTGACTTCCACACGTGCCCTCGGGCACCAGCTGTCTTCTGTGAAGCCAGCTGATCGAAGTTGGAGAGACATCAAAGGAGGCCAAGTCCATCTCCCAGGTTTTAAAGGCAGCTTAGAGAGACGCAACGCTCAAATGCTAGCGCACCTGGAGGACATGGGAATGAGAAAGGTCTCATTCACAGAGGAATCAGGAGGAGCATGGGGCGTGCTGAAGGAATATTTTCCTATGCTCACTCTTCTGGCGCTTTCCTTTTGAAATTCCACGTCCTTGCACAAGAAAAGCCTTGATGATCCAGGCATGCCACTCTTAGAGAAAAGCAAGTTTTTGGGATTCAACCAGTACAGGATTCCTTTTATCACAAACTCCTAAGGATGCTAAAGGCACACAAATACAACATGGGTTGTTATCATCAGCAAGCATGGCTGAGCCTTTAAAAAGCCTCTTTGCACAACTGTTAGAAACAAAAAAAAAATACTTATTCTTGAAAGGCGGATTTATCCAAACTTCAGCTATGCAGAGGCGTCTGAGTAGGCCTCTGTGTGTGTGTGTGTGTGTGTGTGTGTGTGTGTGTGTGTGTGTGTGTGTATGTAGGAGGACTATATAAGTGACTTCTTCAGATGTTTGCTTTCATTTAAAATCACTCAGGACATGGTGCAGGTTGCTTCAATTAAGTCAGCAGAAGCTGACTCACAAAGAACGCCAAGGATGGAACCAACTTCTAGAAGGCGAGCGCCAAGGACGCAAGCCAAGATTACAGGATTTCCACTCATCGTACACTCTCTCGAGGAATCCTTCCTGGCTAAATAGGTTTCGTATTTTAAAGGAACAGCCCCACCAAACAAATATTGCCTGGCCCAGAAACAGGACTAAGACACCCAAACAGTGGTAATTTCCACATCACATCGGTTTCAGCAAAAAACAAAAAACAGGGTCTGCTAAAAAAAAAAAAACCAGCCAGATCCGTTACAATTTCACTGCTTATAAATCCCCAAGCAGGGCTGCCTACATACTTGAATGGTGAGCTAATGTTGTGTGTATTCGAAGAAGTAGGCTCAGATCACCAAAGCAGGAGTCGTCATAATTTTTTTTCTCACAAGTCTCTTTGTTGTCAACAGAATAACAGAGTTGGAAGGGGCCTTGGAGGTCATCTAGTACAATCCCTTGCTCACTCCAAGAGGAAACCATATTATATACCATTCCAGACAAGGGGCTGTCCAGCACCCACAACTTCTGGAGGCAAGAGGTCCCACTGATTGATTGTTGCTTCTCTCCTTGTTTAGTTTCCATCCATTGCATCTTGTCCTGCCTTCTGGTGCTCTGGAGAATAGGTGGACACCCCACCAAGTTTTACATGACAATTCCCAACCAGCATGGTTAGTGACCACCTCTGATAAGCGATGGCCTTAACGAGGGGTGTCCAAGCTTGACCACTTTTAAGACTTGTGGACTTCGACTCCCAGAATTCCCCAGCCAGCATGGGAGTCGAAGTCCACAGGGTCTTCAATGGTCGCCACAGTTGGACCCCCCCTGGCTTAAAGCTTAAGACAGATTCCTCTGTTCGATCCCATCTCCAGCAGACAAGGGTCAGGCATTATCTAGGAGATGAAGGAGAAGATGCAAGAGATGGGGGAGAAACTTCCACAAAGAGAGGTGTCCAATTTGTGTGCAACCACTCATTCCGTGTAGTTTGAATGCCAGTTGCTGGGAGGCAACCCAGGGGGAGTAGGCAACAGCTTTTATGCCTGCCAGAGGACCGGGATGTGTGTGTGTGTGTGTGGTGGTGGTGGGGGCGCTATCTGGCAAGCCATCCTTGGAAACAGGATGTGAGACTTGATAACGCCTTGATAGCATTCTAGCAGACCTTTCTTGTGAGCAGGGAAGTGAGTGTTGGTGCAAAAAAGCAATACTGGGTCTAGGGAAGAATAGACCAACCCCATGAGGAAAGACGGAAAGAAGGAAGGAAGGAAGGAAGATAGGGAGGGAGGGAGGAGAAGAGGGAGGAAGATAGGGAGGGAGGAAGGAAGGAAAAGGAAGAGGGAGGGAGGAAGGAAGGGAGAGGGAGGGAGGGAGGGAGGAAGGAAGAAAGATAGGGAGGGAGGGAGGAGAAGGAAGAGGGAGGGAGGAAGATAGGGAGGAAGGAAGGAAGGAAGGAAGGAAAAGGAAGAGGGAGGGAGGAAGGAAGGAAGGCCAGTTCCAACTTAAAAATTGCCATACAAGAATTCTTACATATTTGCACCTCATTATTGGCCAAATATGAAGAAAGTGTACAAGAGATTAGTTGATATCCTATTTTTAAGCCTTTGGAACAGAAGCAATGTGCTTGCCTTGTGTACCAGGAACTCCTCAACTTACAACTATTTGTTCAGTGACTGTTTGAAAGTACAACGGCACTAAAAAAAAAGGACTTATGATCACACCTACGACCGCTCAAATTAAAAAGGCACAGAAAAATAATACGCGTCGATAGGGGGGGATAGCAGAATGCCAAAGCAGCACAAGGAAAAGCCTTTTAACTTAAAATGAGAAGGAAGCATGAGATAAATACTTCCAGTTTTTAAAATGGAAACTGATGAAGTGGGAGGGAAGGATGGAGAAAAGTGTGAAAGGAAGAGGAAAGACAGCTTCTTTTCAATCCTAGAAAAGAGAAGCTGAAATACATTATTATTATTACTGCAACTGCCTTTAGGCAGTATCTTTACCAGTGAGTACAAAAATTTCAAAGGAAGAAGGCAACGGCAAACAAAATTGATAACCAAGTCTTATTAAAGAACCAAGGGATTTAGGTTCACAGAGCAAGGATCAGCCAGCTGTTTGCATCTGTAGATAACTTAAGGGATAGCAAGGATCAGCCAGCTGTTTGCATCTGTAGATAACTTAAGGGATTCTTAGAACAGCCCAGGGTTTTAGAAGTTTACAATTTGTGTGGGGTGTCATAACAAAGAAGCCACCAGGCAGTTTATCTGAACGTGGCCTAACAAGGTATGGAATGAGCGGAAGTGTGATTTATCAAACAGATTAAATAAGCCATAGGTCAGGAAAGGGGTGAGCCCAACGTAGATTCAAATCTACTTCAAATGACTCGTCTGGTATTTGGTTGGTTCCTTTCTGTCAGCCTATTCTGGAGAAGCGTTTAAAAACTCAGGCTCAGATAAAATGAGGTAGAGATGGGCAAATAATGTGACCCTGGAAAAGTGAGAAAGAAAAAGGAAGCCCCCTGAAAATCACTAGGGAGAAAGGGGTATTTAGCTAGAATAACAGTTTTCCCCACTTCCCAAACCATGTTATTGATAACGAGAACCTTTTAAAACAAGCAGATGCTGTAAATCCGATATGCTCTTGTCTGTGCGCTTCGGCACACAAAAACTCAAGTCACAGTTAAATTTATTTACATGCTTAAAGTAACAGAAATAAGTCTTTTTCACTGGCATTAAATAACCCAGTACTTCAAGCTTCCTGTTAAACATAAGGCACCAAGTCTCTAGGATATTTGAAAACTTATTTTTTAAGCAAAGCCACACGTGCAGAGTGTGTTTTCCCTCTGACAAACAGCTAACAAAGGGAAAAAGAGATGAGGGGGGGGAGAAGGCAGATAAAAGCAAAGAGGCAATATCTAGCATCCAGCTTTAAAACCTGACAGGCCAAATATGAAGTTGTCCACAAAGATCAAATATTAGCATTGCATTAAGTCCACGTCTTGACGTTCCAGCCTGCCTTTTAAGGTGCAAGGAATGCTATTAAAAACTGCTTTGCATTCTGGCTAAACCAGTTTCTAATATGGTTTGTTTTAGAAACAAAGGAGGCTGTCTCTCCCCTCCCCACCACACACACACACACACACACACACACAGTCAGCAAAATTCCACCCCTCTTTTCTAAAATCTCCCCCCATCTGTCAAAATGAATTGTCAATCAACATCTTGGGATTCTTGTGCAATATTTGTGCTTGTACATCTCCAAAGAATTAAGCCCTTGTCTCCAGTGATTTGTTTGGCCCCAAGGAAAGAATAAAAGATTCATCACACAGAGACGGAAAAAAAAAAAGAAAAAATTGAGTGTTTGGGAATAAAATGAACAGAGATCAGTCAGCCATCTTCCAAAAATAAACTGCTAATCAACTGAATGTATGAACCGAAAAAGGGTGGGGGGGGAACCTTCCTATTGTCAGATTCCTTCAGATAAAAAAACAAAAACGACTAGTAACACTTTAGGGTAAAACAAACTCAAATATAGAATTTTACATAGAAATAAATGAAAGTACGGCTTTAATTTTGTTTTTTGGGGGGAAAAATGGACAAAGAGAGTCACATAAAGGACGTCATCATGAAAATGATGAAAGATAGCACAGGAATTATACATACACACTTTTTTTTTTTAAGGTACCAGATCACACAAACTTAGGCCTCATCACAATCCTCTAATGACAACCCTATTTCACGGGGTACAGGTAGTCCCTGATTTACAACATTTTACTGAAAAAAGGGACTGTCAAGGTAATAATTTAACAGCTAACCAGCTTGTATAATGCGAGATGTAATGTTGGGAAAGACTCAGCAGGGTCTACGTCCCTTTAAGAGCCAGCTGGGTCTGTGTCCCTTTAAGAGTCTTTGTATAAAAGGAAGGTTCTGCTGCTGTGTTGTCTCTCTTCCCTTTCCTGCTGTAACTGCTTTGTATTGGAGCCTGCCGTATTAACACATGTATGTATAATGTTCCTGGTGTATGACATTGTAGATAGTGTAAGATAAACCACCATATATTATAGAGTCAGACCACTGTTTACTATGTTTACTCCTGGATTATTGAGCGCAATAAGACTGTGCGTGCTCTGACAGGGACTTAGGATCATTTTCACAGTTTACAGCCATTGCAGTGTCCCCCTGGTCACGTGATCAAAATTCAGACACTTGCCCACTGATTCATACTTACGACCATTGCTGTGTCCCAAGCTCACGTGATCCCCCTTTGGTGACCTTTTGACAAGCAAAGTCAAGAGGGAGGCTAGATTCACTTAACAACCAAGTTATTTAACAACTGGGGCAAGAAAGGTCATAAAATGAGGCAAAACCCACTTAACAAATGTCTCCCTTAATGACAGAAATTGTGATTGTTAGTCGAGGATTACCTGCATTTCGAAACAAAAAAAGGCCAGGTGCTTTTTTGAACAGAGGCATTTTGTTTTAGTCCAAAGAACTTGCAGTGCATCCAGCTTCATATTGCCCCACTTGCCTTAACTTTTTTTTATTTTTAAAGGTAATTAAAGCCCCACTACACCACCTTGGGGGAAAGGAAAATACGAAGCATCAAGATTCAAAATCTTGATGGCACAGGTTTCTCTCCTGTTTTTAATCCCTCTCTGTCAAAAAGTCCTTGAAGTTTCTTCCAACTGATGCAGATCACAGGCATCTGGGGGAAAAGGTGACCGATTAGTACCTGGGTACCACTCTGTGCCTAGGAGGAGGCCAGGAGTTCTTTGTATTTCACGGACCAAGAGTCTGATTCAGAAACAGCAATATTTATTGCTCGTTCCCCTTTGTCACACACCACCCACAAAGGAAACCGGAAGGGTCCAGCTTTCCAGGATTTCACACAGAGGCTCAATGGGCCCTTTGGCAATTTGATGCTACTTACAACACTGTGTATCACCTCTGCTCATTGTCCCACCTGCCGACTTTCCAAAGAGTTATTTCCTGCCCTGCTTTCAAAGGCACCCCAGTGTGCAAAATTTCTCCCAGGAAAGAGCAGCTACTACAGCACGGCTAGGGAGAACCAACTTTCTGCAGAAGAGCCTCTCCCTCCCCTGAGTTGGAAAAGAGAGTGCTGTCCATCACAATGGCAGCTGTGGAGTTGTCTGGGCCACGGAGCCATTCTCCCTAGCCAGGATCCTTCCGATCTGTGGTGCAGGGGCCTCAAGCTCCATGCAACAGGAGTGAGATCTCCAGAACTTCAGTCTAAAAAAGGAAGCCAATGCAGGCAGTCCCTATTTGGTTAGCGACCAGTCAAAGTTACAACAGCCCTGGGGAAAGCAACTTAACCCGGTCCTCACACTTACAACCATTGTAGCATGCCCGTGATAAAAGTGATCACAATTCAGCCACTTGTATTTATGATGGTTGCCCTGTCCCGGGGTCACACGACCACCATCTTCAACCTTCCCAGCCAGCTTCCAAGTCAATGGCCAAGTGGCCAATCACAACGAACAAAGGTCAGCAGAAATTCTGAGCCCTGGTGCGAGAGCTCGCTCTGGGCTTTTGAGTTTTGTTTGAAAGATTGACATCTGAGGCAAATATAAAAGTCAAGCCCCCAGGGACAACCACAACAGATCTTGTCCCAAATCAGGTGGGCTCTGAAAGGAAGGAAGAGGTTTTCTGCCTTCCGTTTCTTGCTCCAAAATAAATGTGGATCTTGAATAATCCCCCCAGATGTGGCCCGAACTCAACCCCCCAGTTTTTGCCCTGTTTCAATATGCTTCAAGTTTCAAAACCATCCTTGCAAAAAATAAAAAAAAAATCAGAATAATCTCTTTCTTTGGCCAGGCAGTCTTAGACAGCCTGAAGTAATTAGAGGCTATATCTGTCCATTTGGAATCTGACTGAAGAAAGCCCAAGTAACCCCCAAAATAGCTCCTATTATCACAAATGGGCCTATGCATGCATAATGAGATGAGACTAATTTATATTCGGTGAACGAGGTGAATTAGATAAACAAGAGGCCAGGTCAGTTTGGGTTGCATGAGTGAATGCATCTCCTTTCCATGCTGTTTTTTTTTTCCATTCAGGGTCATTTAAAACTCCGATTTATTTTCATTTCCCACCATCTCTGAATGTCAAGCGATGCTTCCCAATTTTTCCAGGCACCAGGCGCGAACTGCTGGCCGTGGTGACTTTGCTTTCAAGCCCAATATTTCTACTGAGGGCCTTCTGGCAAACCCTTTTTTTTTAATTAATTAATCAATTAATCGGGACCTAGGTGCCAAAAATACGCCATTCTTTTTTTGAGTTGAGTTTGTTTTCTAACTGAGGGTCTGTCCTCAAAAATGTAACACAGGTGTGATAGCTTTCATGTTAAGCACCCAACGTTGATACCGCCTTCGCTCAGGGGTGATGGGAAGTTACCCCAGAATTCTAGAGATGAATGAATTGGCTTTAATTGTCACTCATTTTATCTATAAAATTTAAGGTAACTCTTAAAATTGTTGCTTTC
The DNA here is from genome assembly GCA_034064705.1 of Bothrops alternatus. NCBI lineage: Eukaryota > Metazoa > Chordata > Lepidosauria > Squamata > Viperidae > Bothrops > Bothrops alternatus. The sequence goes on from JARGCV010000530.1 coordinate 51,131, forward strand.
CTCCAAGCGGCTCAAAGCTAATTGAAGAGAACGTTGCTCAGGGTTGAATTCTGGGGTCCGTGGTGCTCTCTGAATTTGTGGGGACTTTTTTTTGCAGACATTTCATTACCCAACTAGGTAACATCATCAGTGGAAATGATGTGTTGTGCACGGATGATATTGCCCAGTTTGGTAATTAACTGTCTGCAAGAAAACCACCAAGCTCAGAGAACACCAAGGACCCCACAACAGATCATCCTCTACTTAACTGTATATAACAGTGTCCTTTTTGGATAGTCTCCATGTACAGGATGCTTACAATATGTCGGGGATACAATCTTGGTTTGTTGTTTTTGTGCCTGGCCAATCTAATACTGTAACATTAACAAACTGACATGAAAAGAGCCCATTGGGCAGATTGTTCCCCTTCTCCTCTCCCCCCCCCCGCCATTTTTTAAGATGATAGTGCTTGAGTGCATGCTTTTTGGGGTCCACTCCAGCCAAATATAGGAAATAAACAGCAAAGATATAAGCTTCCTTGAAAGAGTTATTTTGGCATCTTTAAGAGCTACGTAAAGATGAAATACACACAGACTGCAGTTACAAGGAAAGGGGGAAAGAACCTTTGACTGCCTTCCTGCTTGGCCACATACCCTAGGAAATAGGCTTTTGGGCGGGGGAAGCACATATTATAACAGAGGTCTTCATACCTGGCCCTTTGATGACTTGTGGACCTCAACTCCCAGAATTCCTCAGCCAGCGTGCCTCCCAGCTGAGGAATTCTGGGAGTTGAAGTCCACAAGTCATCGAAGGGCCAAGTTGGAAGACCCCTGTATTATAATATCTTGCACTGCTTCTGAAGATGCTTATTAGCTCCAGTAGTGAAATAAAATCCTCCACCTTCCGAGGCAGGACCCAAAGATGAAGCCGATGAATTGTCGGTGAAGTTCACGTTGGATGAAATAGTTGCAAGGTTTTCACCAAGGCAAGTTCTCTCCTGATCTACTGTTGTTGGACAGCACAAGTTGCAACCACAAAGACAGCCTAGCCAACAAACAAGGCATAAAGGAGGCGAGAAGAGGTGCAACGTTAGACCAAAAATGGGTTATGAACTTGAGCCGAAAGGAATCTGGCTACTAGCAAAGCCTAGATGGAATTTCATTAGAAGGAAATAAAGTTGATTATTTGTCATACGTTACCACAGGCTACTGAGGTGTATCTGAAGAGAAGTCAGGAATGCTTGGAAGATAAGAAACGTAACAGAGTCACAAAAGCGAAGTAGAAAAATAGACATTTTCAACCTGGAAAGATGTAACAGAAAGCACAGCCCTTCAGACCAAGCCTGTATCCTGTGGAACGACTTAACATAAATTCTGTTTGGTGGCCTCCAGATGTAAGGAGAATGAACTCTCTAATGTCAGGCAGGCAAGCTAGCTAAGGTTTTTCATCTGTCCCAGCAGAGCACTCTTTGTATTTTCTTAACCAAGAACACTCAACTCAGGAATATTCAACATCAACATAACTACAAAGTACAGGTATTCTTGCTTCACAAGTTTATCCTGAGATATCTGCAGCTCAGGGCTAAAATGTGGGGTCCTTGGTGCTCTCTTGAGCTTGGTGGTTTTCCTGCAGATGTTTCATTACCCAACTAGTAACATCATCAGTGCACTGATGAGGTTACCTAGTTGGGTAATGAGACGTCTGCAAGAAAACCACCAAGCTCAGAGAGCTCTAAGGAGCCCACAGTCATTGTCCTCCTCCCCCTCCCCTCCTTTTCCTCCCACTCTCCACTCCCTTCTAGCACTGATGATGTTAGCTAGTTTGGTAATAAAACGTCTGCAAGAAAACCACCAAGCTCAGAGAGCACCAAGGACCCCATAATCCTCTTCCTCCTTCTCTTCCTCCACTCTGCAAACTTCACTCCTTTCTAGCACTGATGATATTGCCTAGACTGGGTCATGAAACGTCTGCAAGAAAACCTGCCAAGCTCAGAGAGCACCAAGGACCCCACAGTTAATCACGTATTCACAGACCACCATGCTAGAAGATAACATAAAACGGAAGGGAGGTCACTACTGTAAATGTTTTAGGGCTAGATGTCAGAAACCAAAATTAAAGACATGGAGCCTCAGCCTGACTTAGCGTCATCATATGAACCCAGCAAGCATACAGTCCCTGAAGCTGTACACTAATTCTGAAAACATCCGATATACTAAGATACCAGGACTTGCAGACCATGTCTTACTGGGAAGAAGAAGCAGAGTACAAGTGTGGAAAAATTATAGGAAACCATGAATTTCAAGGGAATGCAAAGACTATAGACGACCAGGAAATTACAAAACGGGACGCTGGGATTTACAAGTCCCGGATTAACCAAGAATGCTTTTTAAAAAGTCATCTGAGTCCCTCCTGCTCCCCTTTCCCCCCCTAAAATGGGACTAGCCAGGTCTCGTGGAAAGAGGGAGCGAGCCCCTGGCAAAGTGAAACACGCTACACACAAAATAGAGCAATCAATTTCAGTGGGAGCCAATCTCCACCTCGCACTGGCCAAAACAGGATATTGCGTGATAGCCTGACCTGATTCTCTGATCATTTAAAGCAAAGCTGTGCACATAATCTATTGTCCTACAAGTCCCAGTATCTTTCCATGCAAGTTGGACTTAAGAGACTTGTAAGCTAGAATGTCCCAGGACCCCCGTTTGGAGGAGAGTGGTTTACTAACACAGCACCTTCTCCACTACCTAGCGGCCTCTGAGACACCTTTGCTACCGGTATATTCTGCAAAATAGGTAGCTTGCCATCCCTTATCAAAATCAAAGTATTTGGGCCTGGAAAGCTGGAGTGAAGAGACAGTCCTTCATCTCTGGCGGTGTAAAAATCATGACAGGCAGTCTTTGACACACAACTATTCATTTAGTGAGCATTGAAAGTTGCAACAGCGCTGAAAAAAAGTGACTTAAGACTCTTTTTCACGCTTACAAATCACTGCAGCATTTCCCCACGGTCATGTGATCAAAATTTAGACGCTCGGCAACTGGCATGTACTTAAGACAGTTGTACTGTGGGGGGGGGCTTACGTGATCACTCTTTGTAACCTTCCCACCTGGCTGCTGACAATGGGGGAAGCCAGACTGGCTGAACGGCCAAATGAGTCACTTAACAACCAGGGCAAAAAAAGGTCATTAAATGGGGCAAAGCTCAGTTAACAACTGCCTTGCTTAGCAGTGGAAATTTTGGACTCTGGCTGTGGTCATAAGACCAGCACAACCTCTTATCAAAATTAAGTCACACTTTGAAAGAGGAGGTGTAGTCAGATCTATGAAAAAAAGGGAAGAGCCCTTTGTGACTGTTTTTTTCCATACCTCTCACCTCAATGGTTGTTTTTAGCCCTGTAAAAAAAAAAAGGCCATAGAGCATTACAAGTATGGGTCAATTGTGAGTGAACAAATAAGATCTCCACTCTAGGCAATACAAGATATGTCTCTCTTTTTTCCCCTACTCCTCAGCAACTAATAGAGTTATCAGGACAGCTGCCCCAAATCAGAACATCCGATATCGAAAAAGGTGGCCAACAAATTATCAAACTTTAGACGCAAAACAAAACAAAAAAAATCATACATCAAAATTTCCTCCCCTTGTTTCTCCTGCATCCTTCCAGCACCTTATATTTGTGAAAAACAGTTTAAAAACACATTTTAACACATTTTGTATGCTTTAGCATACAAAAAGCACATCAAACACATCAGAATGAATGAAATGAAATATATTTTAGCACCTGCCTTAGCAGTTGACAATAAATTGTTAGCAATGCAGGTAGCGTACACTGTAACTCTGCAATTCAGTCAAATTCACGCTGGCTGAACAAATATTTCTTGTTACAGTACACAGTGCATTTGAGGATCATTTTGGTTTTTTTATTATTATTAGAGGTAAAAATAGAAAAAGCGTGCTAAATCCCGACATACATTTTTTTTTAAATCAGAAGCTCAGTATTTATATCATGTAGAAAATAATTCTGGCACCAGCAAAATAGATCAGAAAGGGAGCCAAACGGTTTGTAAAATTGCCATCATTATATAATGTCAAGGGATACAACTATTCACAGGCAAAGCCAGTCAAGTAAAATTAAAACCAAAAGCATGCTGGTGTTCAAAAATAAACTCAACCACATGCTTCAGTGAATGGATGAATCACTTTGTTTTTGTTTTTTACAGCCAACTTTTTAGAAGCTGAAACTCTGCACTTTTTTTGACCTCTTTTTTTTTCTCCCCCAAAATATCTTTTCAACTTTAAAAAGAGGAAGCCGATGAAGACAGGAGCAATCAATTCAGATACATAACTTTAGCAGGCGTGCAGTGATTTCCTGGTTAAGAGATTATGTTTTTTTAAAAAAACATAAAACATCTTAACCACAATAAAACGTATTTCCCTTAAGGCAACCAGAGCTTTGTATATGCACACACAACTTCCAAATAGGGCACAGGTTAAACTCTTCCCTTGCCACAATTCCTAACTGGGTTCCTTCTACCACACTCAGGATTATTAACTGCTTATTGGAAAAGGAAAACAGCAGAAAAAAATAACTTTGAGACGCCCCATGCTTGACTTAAGACATGGTGAATATCCTTTTCTGCAGGTCTCTTCTGAAGATGCTCTCAAAAGAATATTATTTACCTTTCCTTAACAGGCACAATTTGCCATTTGGCAAAACGTAAAACCCTTCATGTAAGAGAAACAAATAGGTACCTAGCAGTATTAACTTCTTTTTTTCCATTTTCATCCACAGGGATTGCCATTTTTAAAGGAATCTGAAGCACATCATTCTCATTCTGATTCACAACAGGGAGGGAAAATAAGAGTCCTACAGAGGCTGTATGGGTGCAAGAGGTGGGGAGGGGGGGAGGCAAGAAGGAGGGGAAAAAAAGCACCCCCCAAATAGAAAAAGCTTTATTAGGTCAGGCTGCCCTGCCTCTCCAATGACATTTCAAAGAACAAAAACGTTTAGTTTCTTACTCTTTTTTTTTTAAAGTGTAAACATATAAACAAGCCCCAAGCATAAACAGGGTCTGTGCACAACAAAAACCTTCCCTTCGCCCCCCCTTTCTCCCCCAATCTTTCCTCCATTAAAAAAGGAAGGAAGGAAGGAGAAAACGAGCCCTTAAACAAAAGCCATCAAGGCAGCTCCCTAACTTACTTACCTTCTCCTCCCGATTCACACCATCAGTAGGGTTTTCTCTGGAAGGGGGTGGGGGCGGAGAGGGGGGGAGGCTGAGGAGACCCCAAGCAAGGTCTTAAAACAATTTTTAAAAAAAGAGGAGGGGGTCCAGGAGAGGGGAAGCGAGCAGCCAAGAGGGAGGAGGCTAGTGGGGGTGGGGGGGATGCAATGGGTGGCTGGAGATGGGGGTACCAAAATGGGCACCCTGAAGATTTGGGTGGGGGGGGTCCTAGAGGGGCAGAAAGAGGCGAAGAGCGCTCCCAAGGGTCCCCTCCCCAGCCACAAAGCAAGGGTGGGGGGGAAGAGAGGGGGGCTGCTGCCACTGGGGGGTGGGTGGGTGCTTAGGAGGTGGGGTCCCTTTGCATGTTAATGGCGGGGGGGGGGCTGTTGGCCAGACTGTTGTGGGAGGAGCTAATGTGCTCAATTCTTAAAGGGGGGGCGAGCCGGGAGGGGGGCAGGGCTGAGGGGGAGGAGAGGAGGGGAGGGGCCAGTCCACTCCAGGCGCCCCCTCCTCTCTCTCTCTCTCTCTCTCTCTCTCTCCGGCCTGCTCTGCTTGAGGCGCGCTCGCCCACCAGGCCGAGGGGGCCACACAGTTGAGGGGGGGGCGTGAAAGGAAGGGAAAGAGCCGGCAAATGTCTCCTCAGGGTTTTATTCTCCGCCTCCTCCGTCTTCTCCCCGGCTTTATTCCTGCCCCCTTCGGCGGCGTCGGCTTCTCCCTCCGGCTCCGGCTTCTCCCTCCTCCGCCGCCTCTTTCCCCTCAGACACAGAAACACACACACACCACCAGAGAGACACCCAGCAACCACCCCCCAGACAGGCCCGCTCCACCTGCCAGTAAGGCGCCTCCTCATTGGCCGGCCCGGCCCGGCGCGTCTTCTCGCGCCCGTCCGAGCACGAGAGGGAGGGCGCGAGGAGGCGGGGCCGAGGGAGGAGGAGGAGGAGGAGCCCGCCTCGTGACCTCCCCCTTGGCCAAAGCAGCCGCGCGGCCAATCGGCGCCGAGGATTGGAGAAGTCCGTTTCGAAGGGGGAGGGACCTTTCAAACACACACACACACACACATTAAAAAAAAAAAAAGGTGGCGGAGAAGGGGAGGGAGAAGGGAAGCGGAGGGCGCTCCGGATTGGTCCGAAGGGAGAGCAGGGGCGGGCGGGAGAAGGGCGGGGCGTCATCCTGCCCCGCGGCGGCGATTGGTAGAACTCCGCCCGGCGCGCCCCCTGCAGGCGGGTCGGGGAAGGCGGCGCCCGTCCACCTCTATAAGGAGGGGGACAATGGGATCCGTAGTCCGGCCGAGCAGGAGAGCCGCGGCGGCGGGCGGATGATGGGATGTGTAGTCCCACAAAAAAAAGACTAGATGGAAATCGCTCTCAACAGAAAGGGAGCTGCGGCACGGGGATGATGGGACTTGTCATTCGGTTCATGCAGATGGGGATTGTAGTCCCACGTGGGGGATGCTGGGAACACCGGAAGGATGCTAGGATCCATGAAAGGGGAATCTGGGAAGACACCCGCCACACACACACCAAGACAGATCTCAAGATAGGAGTTGTAGTCCCAACACCCCCGGGGTGCAGGGAATTGATGGGGCTGGGCGAAAGCTTGCTGTGAATGATGGTACATGTAGTTAGGGCGCTAGGAAGTTGTAGCCCAGGCCAGAGAAAACTGGCTGAAGGGCCAGGCTAGTTTTGCATGGGTTTTGGAGTGCACGTGGGGCAGAGGATGGGAATTGTAGTCACCGTGGAGGCTGGGGGGACCCCAATTATTTTTGCATGGGTTTGGGCCACCCAGAGGCCAGAGCACAGCTCTGGGGAGGCAGCCTTGAAACACCTGATGGGACTTTGCCACCCTCTTCCCATCCAATTGCTTTCACCAAGGGCGATGGGGGTTGTAGTCCATCAGAAAAGACAGCCAAAGAGACTATGACCGGATGGTTATCACCCCACCCCATTGGCTCAAGAAATCATCCTTTCTGGGGATAACGGAGCCTACAGACCGCCCAGATCGCCATCCCCAGATTGCAGATGGCTGTCAAGTGCAAATGGGAGTTGTAGTCATTTTTGCTCTCGCAGATGGGAATGCACTTGCTCAACTTCTGGAGTTACTCCAGAGTAAACCTGCACCAGACCACAGCAAGGGCTTTCTTTGCAGCTTTCTTACAATTGCTATTTTATCTAACGGCGGCTTAGCCCAGCCACCAGCAAGAAAGCTCTGCAGACAAACCACCATTCCCTAACAAGGATCAAACAAGCTAGCTCTTCTCTTCCTTTCCATCAAGGCCGGACAAACCAAACCCACATCTTTGCCACCACGAAGCTGCAGAACCACAGACCCATTTGCATTAACTTTTATTTATTCATTTCTGGATTCGTGGTGCTTACACGCCAGCCTTGCCTTGGGCTCATCAAACGCAGCGGGCTCATTTTTTTTTCCCCACCGCCCTCAATTTCACTTCCAAAACCAAGGCACGGGGTTCGATCTTTTCCCCCTTCTCATCCCCAAAGAACACCACCAACAAAACCACACCAGCGTTTCTGTGTTTTATTTGCCTCACAAGAGAATTTCAGGGGGTTGTGTGTGAACAGATAGCTCAGATGCCCTGCAAATCTTTTTCATACACTAAAGAGGAGGTGGGGGACAAATTAAGGATAGGAGGGGAGCAGCAGAGTGAGAGAGAGAGAGAACTCTGACATCTCAAGCAAAGGCAGCCAAAAAAAAAATTGCTTTACAGTATAATTTGGAGGGGGCTCCCCTCCCAGGTCCAGCAAACCGTCCTGCCTTGAAGTCCCCCCCCCAGCACCCCCACATTTCTTGAAAGCAGCAGCTGGAGAGAAGGGAGGCATGAGGAGAGGGGAAAAGAATTACAAGATGGAGGACTTGCAAACATCGAACCGTTTTCATCAGCTGCCCTTCTCTGCTACGAAGACGCAGGTGCTAAGGGGGAGAGGGAGACTAAAGGTATTCCTCTAATGAGCCTCATCAACAGCCTCCTTTTTTTTTTTTAATTGATTCGGGGGTTCCTGAAATTCCGGCCGGCAAAACGAGCCTTGCTTCCCAGCTCCTCTTCGATTCTAGAGGGGGGGGGGAGGAGAAGAAAAAAAGAAAACCATCTTGAAAATCCAGCAAGAAATGCAGGTACCACCGCCCAACTCAGCTCAAAAGTTAAGTCACACGGTTGTTAAAAAGAATCTGGCTCGCTTGTCAGGCCGCAACCGGGAGTCGCATGATCCTAAGACGACCGTTGCGACCGTTATAAATGCGAGTCAACGGCCAAGTGTCTGGATTCTGATCACATCCCTGCCATCATGGGGACGCTATAATGATTGCCAGTGTGAAAAATGGTCGTAAAGTAACTTGGAACAGTCTGCAAGATGACCCACCAGTGAAATATATAGGGAGGAAAAAAAGATCATCGCATCAACACTTTAGCAAGGTTTCTCCACCTTGGCGACTTTAATCAATGTGGACTTCAACTCCCAGAATTCCCCAGCATTACATCACTTCCTGCAAAATTGTTAGGACTGCTACTCCCATTAGCCTGAGCTCACCTGTCTACATTCAGGAAGGAGAGAAATTTAAAGTGTAAAATTTCATATTTCTAAAGACCCATTTCTCTCAAAAGACGGGCTCCGGCAGGGGACAATATAATACAACGGAGAAATAAAAGAACTTATAAAAATGAACATTAAAATTAAACGAGGTTTTAACGGTTTTAAAATTGTAGAACAAGGACAATCAAGATCGAAAGGGGGAAATGAGAAAAAAGTTATTCCGACGGAAAGAAGGACAATTGTTTTCCTTCCTTTTTCACTTCATTGTTTTGCATTCTTTGTTCTTCTGTGCTTTCCTGAATGTTTTAAATAAAAATAAGAATGTTTTTTCTTCTGCGACCGCTCTTGAGTGCATAGAACAGAACTTGGCACATCTTACAGGAATCCTGATTTTAGAGAACAATTTGATTTAGAGAACAATTTCTTACAGCCACCACAGATTATGCTGGCCTTGACCCCAAAGATAAAAAACTCCTCTTACCTTAGAATCTGATTATATTTAGCGAGACGTTCGGATCGGCAAGGAGCACCGGTCTTAATCTGGTAAAAGAAAATTAAACCAAGGAATTTGAGTCGACAAGGAACCGAGCAATGGCGTCGTTTTCATGTCACAACAGAGACCACTTAGCTAGGATCTAACCAGTTTCTCCAACAAGCCACAGAACTGTTATTCTCATAACAATACACCAGTGTTTCTCCACCACAGCCACTCTGATGATGTGTGGACTTCAACTCCCAGAATCCCCCAGCCAGCTATGCTATGCAGTCCACACATCTTCAAAATGGCTGCCGTACATTCCGCAGGACACCAGATTGCAGTGCATCACACAAAGCCCCCCAAAAACATGCCACATCATGGCTTGTTTCACAAACCACGATTGGTCACATGTATGACCACCAATTTCTCCCCCCACAGCAACCTTTGGGGCAGGCCAAGCCTCACCTGTCCAGTGCAGAGGCCAACCACCAAATCTGCAATGAAGGTATCTTCCGTCTCTCCGGAGCGATGGCTCACCATCACTCCCCACCCGTTGGACTGGGCCAGCTTGCAGCTAAAAAAAGGAGAAGAAAGGAGACCACGGGGTGATTTTTTTTTTCCCAAAGCAGCAAGCCAAGATCAAACCGGGCAGTTGGGTGACTTTGCAACCAACGGGGGATGCTGCAACAGTTATAAGTATGAAAAATGGTCATGAAGCCACTTTTTGGGTGCCAGTGTAACTTCACTAACGGTCACTAAATGAATCGTTAAGTCAAGGATGACCTATAATGAGCCTGTTGCCACGCATCTGAATTTTGATCATGTGACTATAAGGAATGCCCAGGGGCCCATTAAGTGTGAAAAACAACCTTTAAGTCAATTTTTCCAGTGCCCTCGTCACGTCGAAAGGATTTCCCAGTAAGTTCTATCTCACGGTTTGTACGTCACTCGAGATTTTTAAACCCAATTTAATGCCTGGAACGGTCACTAAACGAACGGTTCACCTGTATTCTCATTTATGAACCCCTTTCTGAGATCTCCGGAGTTTCGCCAGGTCCGGCCTGCCTCCCCCCCCCCACCCCCACCCCCGGGAAGACTTACGCTTGCAGTGACTCGGTGACCGATCCGATCTGGTTCACTTTGAGGAGGAGGCAGTTGCAAGACTTCTCCTGCACCGCTTTGCTGATGCGCTTGGGGTTGGTCACCGTCAGGTCATCCCCCACCACTTGGATCCCCGCCTCGGCCGTGAACTTCTTCCAGGCGGGCCAGTCATCCTGGTCAAAGGGATCTTCGATGGAAACCACTGAGAAGGACAGGACAGGACGGGAAGAGAAGAGACAAATCTGTGATGGAGCTGACTTGATTTCTTTTTTTTTTTTCCCTCTCCTTGATTAGTTTCCATCCGTCGTTTCTTGTCTTGCACCAGGATGCAGGACAAGAAGCCAACAAAGGGAAACTCATCGAGAGAAGCAACTTGGAATTAAGGAGAAACTTCCTGACAGTGAGCACAATTAACCAGCGGAACAACCTGCCACCAGAAGTTGTGGGTGCTCCAACACTGGAGGTTTTTAAGAAGAGACTGAACAGCCAGCTGTCTGAAATGGCTGGACTAGGTCCCTTCCAGCTATATTCTGATTTATTGACTGACTTTGGAGAGCTTACTAAACCTGGCTGCCCTTTCACAGTGCTTTTAAGTTTCTTCCCATTTTACAGAAAACAGCAGCAACTACCCCAGTCCAGCTCACAACTACAAAGAGACTTGCAGCCTCAAGAGTTTTTCTCACCCATGCCCTTTTCAAAAGCAAGGCAATAATTGAGTGTTATTAGTTTTATTCAATTTCTGTGACCGCCCCTCTCATCTAAGCAACTGACCAGAAAAGCACAACTCATGGTTTTCTGGGGTAGACCTAGCTTCATCCTTTAAATTTTACCCCCCACCCCCTCTTTTTTTTTTTCTTCCAATTTGCCCAACTACTTAATTTGCTTGGCCCTCGCTCCTTTCAAATTTTAGGTATTCATAATTTCAATTTTCAAAGCTGAGCGACCGTACAGAACGTGGGTGCTGCTTACAATTCAAAACCTTAAACGGAACGTCAACCAAAGCGATATACAAAGAGATTATCTTCCTCCCATAGCATTTAATATTTTGCTTTCGAGAAACAGATCTCGGCTACAACGACTGTACACCCTTCATTGTTATGAAGGAGAATCCTTTGGTTCAGGTTTGCCTTCGCAAACAAGGAAACTCAACACTCCAGAAGACAGTGACTTCCTTTGCCGCGCCCTTCATGGGCCAGGATCTGAATTCAAAACCAGCCACACCGCATACAAACCTGGGTAATTTTTGACAAAGCTCTTGTACAGATCAGCCAGCTTGTCAGGAGAGATGTATCGGCTAGGATCATCTGGGGATTTAAAGTCCAGGTCATACTTCCCATCGCGGTAAAATTCAGAAGCCGCCACGTCCATTCCGATGACGATCTTATCCGTGTAGCCAGCCTTACTGATGGCATTCTTCAACAGCTCCAGAGCTTAAAAAAAAAACAAAACACAAGCAGAGCCACTGAGCAAAGGACTGATTAACAATTAAGCAGAACAGAACAGAACAGAAAATATGGAATGGAATAGACTGGAACAGAATAGCAGAGTTGGAAGGGACGTTGGAGATCATCTAGTCCAACCCTCTGCTCAGGCAGGAAACTATACCATTTCAGACAAGTGGTTGTCCACTCTCTTCTTAAAAACACAGCCTTAACAACCCAAGCAAAGCCAATTACCTTCCTTGTTCTCCAGGATGTTGGGGGCAAAGCCGCCTTCATCGCCCACATTGGTGGCATCCTTGCCGTACTTCTCCTTGATGACGTTCTTCAGGTTGTGGTACACTTCCGCCCCGATGCGCATGGCTTCCTTGAAGCTCTCTGCTCCGACGGGAAGGATCATAAACTCCTGCATAGCCAGCTTGTTACCAGCGTGAGAACCACCGTTGATCACGTTGAAAGCCTTTGGAGACATGGAGGATCCCACCAAGGTTTAAACAACCAACCAGAGAGAACCAGCATAAACCAACTCAAGCTTCTAGTCCTTAACACTCCCAACACTCCCTTGCCTCCAAGGATGATGCAGGAGCACCATTCCCATTTCCAGACATCTAGAGACTCGACTTTCAACCAGTTGCTTAATTACTGTTTGAAATTACAACGCCTCCTCAAAGCTACTTTGAACTCAGTTTTAAAGTTTGGATGTGAGTTCCCTCTATGGTCATGTGACTATTTTGGATGCTCAGCAACCAAATTATTTAGGGGCCTTTGCAGTGCCCCAATTACTTGACGCTTTTGCCAGGAACCAGAATCTATTTCTGGTTTCCAACTCAAACCAGCCCCTAGCTCAGGGCTAGGCAACCTTGGCTCTTTTATGACTCGTGGACTTCAACTCCCAGAATTCCTGAGCCAGCGCGGCTCAGCTTGGAAACCCCTTCCTTTCCCCTCAACCTGGCTGGCTCAGGAATTCTGGGAGTTGAAGTCCACCAGTCACAAAAGAGCCAAAGTTGCCTACCCCTGCCCTAGCTGGTTGAATAAGTTCCTTTAATGACCCAGGGGTCTCTTCAGAACCCCCACAAAGTAAAGGTCATACTAATGGGTTGGGCACAAGGTACACCGCTTTACGACCATAAATCAAGGGCGACCTGTATACCGAAAACACAAATATAATCATCAATTAAAAAACTGACAAAAGCCAGCCTCTGAGAAATTGTCACAGTTCACATGCCCAACCCTTAATGTGGTGGCATGCACGTGAAAAGGGAGCGAAGGGGTCTGGGGTTTGTTTATGGAGATTCTCCTTCATCCAGATCATGGTTGTCCCAAAGTTGCTTTTTCAAGAGGCAACTGGACTTTGTTTGTTTTTTTCCCTTGAAGACGTTTCGCTTCTTATCCAAGAAGATTCTTCAAGCTCTGACTGGATGGTGGGCAATGGAAGGATTTATATTCCTTGCAGACAGCTGGTCACTGGCTGGAGTACAAACCCTTCCATTTTCCAACATCCAGTCAGATGCTTCTTGGCAGTTTTCCCTTGCTGTGGAATTTGTTTTAAAATCACTGCAATCTCCGACCAATCCCCACATTTCTACTGCCTAGAGGCGGAGGGGGGAAAATTCCCACAAGGGAAGACAATCAAATCCTCTTGGCAAGAGATCAACACCGTCCTTCTCCACGAGTGCACAAATTAACTAATTTGTGCACTGATGCTCAAGGATTTGATCTACAGTTTCGCCCTTGGCCCAGATTCTGCCTTCCGCTCCGCACAGCAAAATATAGACTTACAGGCACAGGCAAAACGACCTCTTTGTTCCCGGCCAGATCAGCAATGTGGCGATACAGAGGCACGTCCTTCTCCGCCGCACCAGCCTTGCACACCGCAAGGGAGACACCCAGGATTGCGTTCGCACCAAATTTAGCTGCCGGAAAGAGGGGGGGAGGGGGAGAAAAGAGGAATATTATTTGCTTGCAATCAGCTCTCCCATCATTTGCTGCCTCTTCGCATCTGGCACGTTTTAAAATTAAGACAAGCAGATTTTTATGCTTATTTTGGACGGGGACAGTTTTTCCCCGTTTCAATCTCTAGCGCCATCCCTTTCAAAATCTTGGGCTCCAATTAAATCCTCAACTCACAATAGTAGAGGGAATTCAACAATGGGGCCCCCAAATTTCCCTTGCTAAGTAGGACAGCTGTGAGTTGTGCCCCAGTTTGTGACCTTTTTTAGCCACCGACATGAGCTGGCAGTGAACCGTAGGTCATGCAGTCCTAATGAACTTAAGGGTGCCATGTTGGGCTGCTCTGGACTCACTTAAGGACACTAGTTTCACAGCCTGCAGGTTTATGGTATTATTTTTTTTTGGCCATCGTTGTTAAGCGAAGTACTACAAATCATTCAATCAATTATGCAGTTGGTAAGTGAGTTCAGCTTCCCCCACTGACTTTGCTTGTGGAAAGCCAGCTTGAGAAGGTTGCAAATCAGGATCAAAGGATGCCAGGATGCTGCTGCAACGATGATGATAAATACGGGTCAGTTGCCAAGCAGCCAAATTCTGATCATGTGACCACAGGGAATTAATAATAATAATAATAATAATAATAATAATAATAATAAAGTTGGAAGGGACCTTGGAGGTCAACTAGTCCAACCCCCTGCTCAGGCAGGAAACCCTGAGCTGTCCAGTCCATTCCTAAAAGCTTCCAGTGTTGGAGCATTCACTGTTTCTGGAGGCAGTCTGTTCCACTGGTTAATTGTTCTAACTGTCAGGAAGTTTCTCCTTAGTTCTAGGTTGCTTCTCTCCATCCGTCGCTTCTTGTCCTGCCTTCAGGCGCTTTGGAGAATAGCTTGACTCCCTCTTCTTTGGGGCAGCCCCTGAGATACTGGAACACTGCTATCATGTTCCCCCCTCGTCCTTCTCTTCATTAAACTAGACGTACCCAATTCCAGCAGCCTTTCCTTGTATGTTTTAGCCCCCAGTCCCCTAATCATCTTTGTTGCTCTTCTCTGCCCTCTTTCCAGAATCTCAACAGTCGTAAATGGGAAAACTTGTCCTAAATCACTTTTTTTCAATGCCACTGTAGCTTCCAACAGTCACTAAATGTATGGCTATAATCAAGGGCATCCTGCAACTAATAACTACTAATAAACAACTAAGTAAGTCTAAATAATAAATAACTAGTCCGTTTTAACTAACAGCCAAGGTGGGCAGCTAGGAGACCGAGTGTCCAGGCCCTGCCTTCTCTCCTTGCTAACCATTTTAATGCTCCAAATGGCAACCTATTTCTTTGTAAAGGATTGGGTCAAAGGAGCAGGAAAGCAACCAGGGTATATCATTAGAGGATTTTCAAAATAATTTCCCTCCCCATTGGCAGGGGGGGGTGCCACTTCCTTCCCTTACATTTGTTCTCAGATCCATCCATGTCAATCATCAGCTTGTCGATTTTTTCCTGCTCCACCACACTTATATTCTGCGGGGGGGGGAGAAGAGAGAGGGGGGTGAGAAACCAAGCTTAGTTCAGCTTATGATGCCCACTCGCCATCCAGTCCCCCCCTTCCCAACTCATTGTGCCTTCTAATTCTATTAGAATTTTTACTTCAGGCAAATTTTAAGACCTGTGGACTTCAACTCCCAGAATTCACCAGCCAGCCACGCCTTAACATTTGCCAAGGTCTGACACCCCTACTTTAAGCTATACAGTGTAACGACTGGCTGGGGGATTCTGGGAGTTTGAAGTCCACAGCTCTTAAAAAGTTGCCAAGGTTGGATACCCCAGGCTTAAAGCTTAAAAGGGATCCTTTACTGCCTTTTCAACCCAAAAAAAAAGTCAAATATTTGACAATTGTGCCAGTAATAAACAATGGATTGAAAGGGTGTAACTGTAAAAAAAAAAAGGTCATAATTCACATTTTTCAGTGCGGTTGTAACCTTGAACAGTGACTAAACAAGCTGTAGTTTACCTGTATTAGAATGTTTGAGCATAAAACTGACACTCCCCATTTCAGCCACCCTACCCTTCCCAAATTGTGCAAAATGCTAGTTTTTAGCAACCCCCTCCCCAAATGCAGGCACTTTTGCTCCTTCCGATGACCTTGAAACACACAGGCACCCATGCAAAGGATTTTTTAAAAAAAAACAACCCACACATTTTCCAATGCTGCAAAGCGCTCAGCCTACACTGCAGGGTTAGTCAAACGAGGACCATGCCTACCTTGTTAACCAGGGCGGGTGCAATAGTTTTATTCACGTGCTCAACAGCTTTTGAGACACCTGCAAGGAACAACCAGATCCATCACTCAACCCCAATCTCCCCAAGGAATAACAGCCATTAGTACAAGACGGCTCGGGCTGGCAGGCAGGCAATCAGGGTTTCAGTCTACTAGTCCTCAAGACAAGAGATTAAAAAGCACGCAGGCCCAACCAAGGTTGTTAAGTCCCCTTTTTCTGAACAATGACGGAGAGCAGAGAAGCGTCATCCAAGAATGCCAGCGAGGAAGTCAGCCCCAATGTCATGCAAGATGGTAGTAGCCTGGCAGGTGTGCATCGGTTACCTGAGTGCACAGCGCTGGTGCCAGGAACATATTAACGTACTTAACAGCTCTGGAGACACCTGGAGGGGGCCGAATTTGTGGAGGAAAAGAGAAGAGAGATGGAGAAAGGAAGAAAAACATGAACGCCCACAGAAAGAAAGGCAGAAGAGCACCACATGCATGGAAGGGGGGGGAGAAAGGGGGGGATGAAATGCACAGCAAAAGAGACCCCTGTGGCAGAGAGAGTGTATCTGACAACAATTTAATCCAACATCATTTTGAACTGGGCAACCCGACAAAGTCCATCACACTAAATCAACTGGATCTGCCAGAGATATTCAGAACATTCAAACCGAGGCTCCCATTATAAAGCTGTGGCTTCACGTTTCTTCCTAAATGTATCACCTATCCGTCTATTTCTAAGCAGGGTGATCGTTTTAACCGACATCAAACCAAACCGTGGTTTGTGAGGCACTTCCAAGCCGGCGCTTCGACCGTGGCTTGCAAGACACCTTTTAATGCACAAGCTTCCTTTAATTGGGCAAATCTTAAATAGGTTGCAGCTTTACACTCCTTTTCTAAAGCCGAAAGGACACCTATGGATCCCATCTCTCTCTCTCTCTCTCTCTTATTTTTTTGCAGTGCAACAAAACTGATTATTTAGCCGTGTTGTGCGTGTGCAACAGTTAACATTTGCAATTGTGTGGTGAGTTTTCAGGTTGCGGTGACGTTTCTGGTTCGTGTTTCTAGTTGATGTTACGGGTTCAACCTTAAAACTAGATTGTGGACTTTTAACACTAGGGAGAAGGTGGTTAAAAGAATGAAACTATGCTGAACTAAATTATATATATATATATATATATATATATATATATATATATATATATATATATATATATATATATATATATATATATATATATATATATATATATATATATATATATATATATATATATATATATATATATATATATATATATATATATGTGTATATAATGACAATCTAATTCAGCTTTGCAACTCTTGAGCAGGACGAATCTCCATTTTTTTTCCCTGTTATGACAATGAGTTGTTTTCCCATGGATGGGACTTGAAACAGACTGACAAGCCATCCATCCAGAATTTCCTAAAGCATAGTGACCTGTGTGTGTGTGAGAGAGAGATCTTCCAGAAATGAAATCTTCCTTTTTCCTCCAAGATGATGGGAGAACTTATGAAAAAAGGGGTCACCTTATTCAGACTGGGATAGTATCAGGGTGCAAAGACCTAAAGCCATTTGCAAGGAGGTATTTACGTCTGAGCATGTCGGTGGGAACCATGTGTTCAATAAATATGGAATTATTCAAAGCAAAGCAGAGCCCTGATCAATGAATCTCAAATTAAAGCTACGGTAGCCACCACTACAGTAGCCACCTGGATTGAAAGGCGATCCAACCGGTCAGTCCTAGAGATCAACCCCGACTGCTCTTGAGAAGGCCAGATCCTGAAGTTGAAACTCAAGGACTTTGGCCACCTAATGAGAAGGAAGGACTCCCTGGAGAAGAGCCTGATGCTGGGAAAGACGGAGGGCAAGAGGAGAAGAAGGGGACGACAGAGAAGGAGGTGGCCGGAGGGAGTCCCTGAAGCAGCAGGCGGGAGCTTCAATGGACTCCAGAAGACGGTAGAGGACAGGAAGGCCTGGAGGAATGTTGTCCATGGGGTCACGATGGGTCGGACACGACTTCACAACTAACAACAAGAAGCCACCACTAGCCGGAAGCAGTTACCTTTCCCCAGGAAGCGAGTTTTGTCATTGTCCCGGAGTTCCAGGGCTTCGTAGATCCCAGTTGAGGCGCCACTGGGAACAGCAGCCCGGAAGAGACCTGGAAAGAAAAGAGAACCCCATTTGTGGAGCTGAAGACCACCCATTTTTCCAGCCTTGTGAATAAAAAAAAAGATTTTAAGAACATATTGGGGTGTGTGGATGTGTGTGTGTGTGTCCCAGGTCTTCAAGGCAGCTTACCTTTGTTAGTGAAGAGGTCTACTTCAACGGTGGGGTTCCCACGGGAGTCGAAGATTTCACGGGCGTGGACCTTAAGGATGGACATTTTGTAGATCTAAAGAGAAAGGACCAGGCAAAAAAAAAAAACTTTTTTAACTTTTCAAACCCCAACATAGCCACGTATTATCCGGAAGCCAGGAAAGTGAAGCAGCTTTTTTCCCCGGTGAAAATGAAAGATATCTTTGGATTCCTAAGGCAAGTGACCAGCTGCACATCAGCAAGCACACTGAGGACTAGAAACTTTGCTAGGCCTGTGCTCTTCAATGGCACGCCGCCCACAGGGCACTCTTTAAGGGAGATAGGTGATTAAAAAAATCGTAGGAAGATAAAGAAAATAAAAACGTTAATTTACGCGATTGCCTGCTTGCAAAAGTTACAAGGTGTTCTCCCAATTTGGTAGAAGGTCGGTCTAAAAATTTCCAGCATTCTCAGCCAGTCTGTTTTAAGAGAATCAAAATGTCTTAAAATGCATTTTGAATCATTCATATCCACTTCATCTAACAGGTTACCAAAAGCAGTCTTAATTTTGATGCACCTTGGTCTTCGTTTGATTAGGCTTGATGCTGCTCCAAGGGGGGGGGGGAAAGCAGTGGGAACTACATCACAAAAATAAAGCCCTTTAACTATAGTTTCCCCCAAAGAAGTCTGTTCCCGTAATTCCCCTCTCCCCTTTTCCTCCATGACAAAATGGACCACCATCAGGCCAGCATTTGCAACAAAGGGGATCCAAATTCCCAATTAGGGAGTAGAGGGGAGGGGAGGGGACAAGGAGAGAGCGAGAGAGGGAGAAAGAAAGAGAAAGAAAGAAAGAAAGAAAGAAAGAAAGAAAGAAAGAAAGAAAGAAAGAAAGAAAGAAAGAAAGGGGAAGGAAGGAAGGAAGGAAGGAAGGAAGGAAGGAAGGAAGGAAGGAAGGAAGGAAGGAAGGAAGGAGAGAAAGAAAAAGAGTGCCATTCTCTTTATTCTTGATTTACATTTTTATTTTTTTTAAAATAAATATAAATCTGGTTAGAAATCCAGTCTTCTGGACAAAATCTTCCCATTCTATTTTATTTGTCATTTATGGCCTATGAGGTTTTATATAGAGCTGCTAAATGTGAACACAATTCCTTGTTGCGATATGAGCAGCCCGATCAATTGAGTAAATTAAAAAAAAATGCGGATGGGTTCGTGAGCAGGACCTTGCAACAAGCACATCAATTATTATTATTATTATTTTAAAAAAAGAACAACTCCCATCATCCACAGCTGGCACGGCATCCAGACCAGGGTTTATTAGAGGGGCGATAGCCCACCCATCTAATCCACAGATTAATCTGAGATTCAGCTTAGCTAGGAAGCAGACTCTGGTGGTGTCCTCTGGACCCACTGAAGGACAGACTAAAAAATACTCCCATCTTTCAACAGAGGAAAGATCCACAGGAATTTGAAGAAGGCAGACAAAAAGAACAATATTAAATGACCAGATCCCCCAGCTGCCCAGCTAAAATCTTTTAAATATACTGGGGGGAAAAAATAAAACAATTAAGCACATTTCTTGCACTTCCAGGTTCCCTGCAGAGAGAACTCTGAATATTTCACATTGCCAAAGCATGGAAAAAAGCCAGATTTTACCGGAACAGAACCCAGCGCCCTTGCGGGAATCCTTCCTCCAGCTAAGGTCACCTTCAAATTAAGCGCTGCTGCTGCTGCTCTGAAAACACGCATGGAAAAAAGGATGCTTGAATTAAAATAATAAAAAATCACGTGTCTGTTTCAGGCGGGGGGGGGGAATTAAATGGAGCCTCTCCTGCACAGGCAGGACGCACATCCGTGTGCTTGGAAACCAGCCTGCTCTCAAATGTCTCCCTTGATCTGACTCAGCATTTTATGTAACTGTAAAAAAAAAAAAAAACCTGCAGGAAATCAGAGTTCAGAATCAGAATGACTCAGTTTCTCCTTTCGGCAGTTGGGAAGCCAAGGGGTTTTTTCCCTGCTTTTTCCCCCTCCCTCCCAGCCCAGAGGCGCAGATTCACCTCTGAAGCAAGGAATAGCCTTCCCATCTGTTGGGACTACAGTTACCAACATTCCCGGCCCTTCTGGAGGGCGATAATAGGAACTGGAGTCCAGCTTAGAACGGAAGGCCAGAATGGAATAAATAGGCTGGTTCTCGGTGGGTCCAGATCGCAATGGTGGTTTGAGACAAGTCACCAAATCTCTGCCTTACTCTGCTGTACATGGGGTCCTCGATTTACAACTGTCTATTTAGTGACCAGCCCTGGGAAAAGCGACTTGTTGCCGTTTGGGGCAACTGGCTCATATTTATGACTGTCGCAGTGTCCCGGGGTTGTGTGATCCTCTTTTGTAACCTTCTGACAAGCAATGGGAAAATCAGATTCGATTAACAACCATATTATCCTCTTAACTGCAATGATTTTCTTAACAACTCTAGCGCAAAAAAGGTTGTAAAGCGGGGCAAAAAAAAAGTCTCAGCAGTGTAACTGTGGTCATAAATTGAGGACTACACCTTGTCTTTTTCCTTTGCTTATCAAGCTATTTAAATTCTTTTCTCCAAGCGCCAGGGATCTCTCTATTCTGGGACCTTCTCCAAACTCTAAAATGAAAATCCAAGTTAGGACACCACACTCTTCCCTTCACCCTAGCTGACCATCTGGAGCTGCTCTAGGAATAAAATTACCCAGGAAGTAAAAAAAAAAAAAAGTTATTTCAGCTTCCCAGGAGAATATAATAAGCCTTAACCCTGAGGTGCTAACTTTCTACTGAAAGGGGATTCCTTCAGCAAGAAATGTTTTGGGTTACAGGCTGAATTTAGACATTCTCACCTGTTGCACTGGCCTCCCAAAAGTCTTTTTTTTTTTAAAGACTTGAAGTGGGGAGGGGTCTTCAAGCTTGGCCCTTTTATGACTTGTGGACTTCAACTCCCAGAATTCCTCAGCCAGCGTGTCTGGCTGAGAAATTCCGCTGAAGGGATGAGAATTTACTATGCCTTTACTAATTGACTAAGTCCATACATCTCAAACCTCATGAGCTTGAGAAATCTGCATTAAACCACTCTCTAGAGCCTTGTTTCTCTCCAAATTTAATTTTCCAAAAAAAGGTACAAGCACTCCCAATAGGAGCCAAAGGAAACCTAGAGCATCCTTTCCCCACCTGGTGCTAGCTGGGAATTCTAGGTATCGTGGAGTCCCGTCTCCCTGCAGGCCACCAGCTGGGGGGGGGGGTCAAGCCCATCCAGAAGGTTGAGGAAGAGTTCCCACATTAAATATTTTGGGAAGGCAGAAAGGAGTGTGCAACCTTCCCCATTGTGCCAACCATGCAAAAGAATTAAAGGCAACAACCTAAATAAACCACACAATTAAACCTCACCATAGGAGGTGACTAAGCCTCCCTCCCCAGGATGGGGAAATTTGGCTGCAGGGCTGAGAAAACTCACCCTTCGCCAAAGGAGGAGTGGGCTGAGCATGAATGGAAGGTTTTTTTAAAAAAAAATATGCATATGGCTGCAACTGTCTGCATTATGCAGCAACTGTCCTTCCCCATCAATCATGGCTTGTCCTTCTCAGGAAGCATGTGAGACATGAAACCCAGATGCTCCAGGCCATCTCCCTCTTCATCATTTCCGCCTTAAGAAAAGGGGGTGGGGGTGGGGTATTTTCTACACGTGGTCCCCTTAAAGGAGGATCCCAAGGGCCATGTGCGAAGGATGCCGGGATCTCAGGCTACCCACAAGCCAGCCTGTTTTTACAAAGGCAAATGGCTTCTGAAAAAGATGCCGGGCCTGGAAAGGCCTCTGCAGAACTCTACAGACACACACACACACACACACACACACACAGCCCACCACACACTGGCAGATAATTTCCCCTGAAGATCGGGGTCCTCCTGCAGCTTATCCTAATGCATTAAGAAAATAAATAAAATTTGAACAAGACCAGTGGGGGGCAAACGAAGCCCCCTTCCACCCCTTCATCTGCCTGCTGGTCTTGTTCAAATTTTATTTTCATTCAATAAAAATGAGAATTTGCAAGATGCAGAAAACTGCAGGGTTTCTGGGCAGGTGAGTGAGTAGGAGCAACAAGTTATAAAGAAAGTGAGGCGCCCCCCTCAGCCCCTCCCCAATTTAACCCCTCTCTGCAGCCCTCCCCCTCCCGAACAAAGGGAAGGATCAATCCATCTTTGGCCGCCATGGAAGCCACAGGAGCTAAGATACTGGCCAAAAAAAAGTGTCTCAAGCATCCCTTTTTTTAAAAAAAAAAAAGTTTCCTTTTCTTGAGCCTTACAGCATCCTATTCGCTTTGCATGAGTTGAAACAGAACCTCAATT
Source organism: Bothrops alternatus (assembly GCA_034064705.1). Taxonomy (NCBI): domain Eukaryota; kingdom Metazoa; phylum Chordata; class Lepidosauria; order Squamata; family Viperidae; genus Bothrops; species Bothrops alternatus. The sequence continues at coordinate 73,773 of JARGCV010000530.1, forward strand.
AATTTTTACTCTTATGTTTTCAGCTTGCATTGGTTTTAGGCTACAGGTTTTTCGACCTTCGACACCTGTTGGGACTACTGGACAACCCCCCTCGCGCACCGACAACACCAAGCAGGGAACCATAGGTCATGCAGTCCTGATTAAAACTACCAGGGCGCCATGTTGGGCTGCTCTGGACCACTCGCTTAATGGAAACTAGTTTCACAGCCTCCCGGTGCCCACGATGCAAATCTTAAAAGAAGCATATTGAAGAAGTATGATCAAATTAAATTAAATTATTTTTAGCATGCATAATTACATCCTGAAAATGGAAAGGGGGTGCCTTTTTATTCTAGCAATGCAATCTTCGAAAACGTTTGCAAAAGGGCCGCCCCGCCCTAAGACACACTTATTTCCTTTTCCTCCCAAAAGAAAATTGCAAAACGTCTTGACTACAGTTTGCAAACGTCTAAAAGGAAATTTATATATGTGTGTGTGTGTGTGTGTGTGTGTGTATTTTGCTGCAAAATATTCCCCCTATTCTCCAAAGCAAGCGCTTTCCCAACTTACCTTAGGCTAAGCTCTCGCGCTGCAGCAGCACCTAAGGAAATAAATTGCAATCGTGGGTGTTTTTTGTTTTTAATTAAAGAAAATCTAATCACTGCAACGCGGTTCGCCTCTCGCACCCGGGGAACTGAAGAAGAGGCGGCCGGCGCGCGCTAAACTATACCCCAGTCCATGCAGATGAGATGACTCGTTGCGGCTTCTCATTGGCAGGCCCGCGCTTCCCTGCCGCCCGCCGATTGGCCAAAGGGGTCTCTCGCCAGCTCAGCCTCTTGGCGCGTGCGCTACGTGCTCGGGCACCTTCTGCGCTTTACGCAGTCGCGTGGGCGGGCCTAATCCAGTTCACTTTCCTTTTTTTTTATTTCTTTAGAGAGAGAAAAGTGGGGGGGGGGAACCCCATTTTGTAAAGATTTTGAACACGTTTTTATTTCATACCTTTTAAATATATATATATATATATATATATATCCATGCGTTGTACAATGCTGTATACCGGGTAGCTTGGAAACTGGAATATTCATCTTGCACAGAAATAATGATTTTAAGGTCATTATTTTGCAAACGGATGGCGTGATGGGACTGTGGTGTTAAAACTTTTATCATTGTATCCAATAATCCAAACACCAAAAAAGCTTATTGATTCTAAATGCCCGTTCCGCCAAACTTGAGTAGTACAAAAGATTACAATTGAATGCAGAATTTAATACTAAGGAAAACAAAACTTCTAAGGCAGTGCCTGAAGTTTGTAAAATTGTAGCTTTAAATGTGATTTAGCTTTTTTTTTAAATTAAAAAAAGTTCACTACTTGATGTGTTCGCTTTAGTTATTTCTCAGTGTTTCTGTGCTAATGTTTACCCTGAAAGGGAACTATAATAGAGATGGATACCTGTAAAATGTAAGCCAAGGAATGGATGTGTATTTGAAGAATCCGAAAATGCTGTTTTCCAAACCTCAGTTGAATTGCTTCTTTTCATGCCTATAAAACTCCAGTTTAATTTGGCAGAAATGGCCAAAATATCTGCATATTTGAAGGATCATTCAAATGAAAAATACATGTTGGACTGGAAAAAGTGGATAGACTACATACAAGGGAAATATCAATCTAAGAAACTGTATCTAGCTTATAGTTGAATTTTTATATACTGACTGAAAAATGTTTACAAACAGAAAATGATTGTATTAACATGAGTTGCACTCAACCTGATTTTTTCTTTGTTTCTTCTGTTTACATGTATAAGTATATGATTAATAAAAATAAAAATTAAAACAAAACTCCAGTTTAATGACTTGTTCAACACAGACAAGGTTAGACTAACTTGATCAAAACTCAGTTCCAAGAGCTTTGCAAAACATACTTATGAAAATTAATGAGAAAACATCTTATGAGCCTCTTTGTTGGGTCTAACTTGCCTAGAAAGCTGGTATTATTATTATTATTTTTAAAAAAGAGACCAACACAATATGCAACCTTCACCGTTGAAAAATTGGGTGCTGTCTTTTCTGATAGGCCCTGAACAGATTCACACAACCTCTCCCCCCCCCATCCTAGTCAAACAAGATGCCATTTCACCTAAGAGCTGGTACCCCAACAAATAAACCACTTTATGGCTAAGTAGGAAGGTTAGATTAAACCCCTGCAGTAAATTAGAGAGGAAGGAAGTGGTGTTCAGCCCTTTTCAGAGAAGGAATTGGGCTCAGCCTTGCAATGAATTTCTAGCCGCAATAAAACGCCGAAAATTCTTGCTTTGGGCACGTACTGGAATTATTTTATCCCTGCATCCCTTTTTTTTCTGAACAACAATATTGTGCTGTGAGGCTGCTAGTGTGTGTAGAGACACACACACAGGGTTTGCATTGTTTTTTAAGGTCATGCAGCTACCCTGGTTTTCTGGGCGCGTCTGGAAGGATCGCGGTCAGGATTGGGAATTTGGGCGGCTTCTTTTAAAAATAATGAACATCTGGGGTTCCAGAGGTGATGGGCCAGAAGCTATATACCTTGCTATCATCTCTGCCAGAGGTTCGGATGGCTTAAGGGGATGGTCCGGCGGGATCTTAGCTGGAAAAACTTGCTTTGACAGGCAGGTTTTGCAATCTGAAATAGGGAACGCAGATTGTAAAAAAAAAAAAATTAAAAGGATGTGGGTTTTAAACTTAGAACAGCCAGATCTGGAGCAACTCCGAGCCATTTGCCGGAGAAAATCTGAATGCCACAACTTCAGAACACACCTGCAACTGGGACGGCGAAGATAAGGTTTAGAAATGTAAGGATTGCAGCCCGCGCTAAAAAACGATATGTGGTTTATTTTTATCTCGTTGATCCTATCCTACAAGCCCAACGCCTTGTGGCTAAGTCCAAACCACAGTCCGCCAGACCTCAGCTTATCAGGGTGAGCATTAATTTGCAAATGCAGCTAGATTTACTCATACAGATTTACTCATACAAAATACGCAAGGAGAGATCACACCTATTTTCCCGAGCACGGGAAAGCAAGCCAAGAAACAAGGGATGGAAACTAATCCAGGGGAGAAGCAACCTAAAAAGGAGGAATTTCCCGACAGTGAGAATAATTAACCCGTGGAACAGCTTGCCACCAGAAGTTGTGGGTGCTCCATCACTGGAGGCTTTTAAGAAATGATTGGACCACTATTGGTCCTAGGGTCTCCTGGTTGAACAGGGGGTTGGACTAGAAGACCTCCAAGGCCCTTTCCAGCTCTGTCATTCTGTTAAAAAGTTGGGAAAATAAGTGGGCAGCAGATTGGAAGGAAAAGAGGAAGGTTTAAAGCTTAGGATCTGTCTCTTGTGATGTCACAAAGACAGAATATTGGCAACACTCAGCCGCAAAACTCCACAGCTGGTTCCGTTTCAATGGCTCTTGGTCCACTCTGTCCACCTCAGTCCAGACCCACATTTAATTCCTTTATTTTTTTTAACATTGATTGACTCCCACGCAGATTCCCCTCCTCGCACTTAACTGGAGCAAAATGTCCACAAAGAGCTAAGAAAAAACTTAAGAGAGCTTTACCATTCCACCAGAAAAAGAGAGGATCGGGAGGGGCAAGTAAGTATCCCTTGTGTTGAAGCGTATACATCATAATTAAAAGCGAATTTGTCTTGCGGGGATAGTGTGTGCTTTGCTGGGTCAGCAAAACCCGTGCAAATCCTCAGCTCCATTTCCAAATTGGTATGTTTTCTTGGTTTGTGTTGTGTTTTCCTTTTTCCAAAGGTAAATTTTGGCGCCTAGCTGCTTCTGAGTGGAGGGTTTCTGTATTTATGAGTTCAATCTCTTTTTTTTTTCTATTGTGAAAAAGACCCCATTCGTGCCCCAGTCCTCCTTGGGGGTGAGGGCACCAAGCCAGGAATCCTAGTTTATCACTCACAACAGTGCCATTTAAAAGCCGAGATCTAACAAAGCATGTGGCTTGATGTGTCGTTCCTCTCTTTCTGCCCAATTCCAAAAAGATTTAGAAACCTACTCGCAAGCTGGCCATTTATTTCCCTTTTCTGTCTTGAAACCAAACATAGCCTTGCCCTCTAAAACAATTATCATCTATAATTTAGCATCTTTTGAGCATCTATAATTTAGCATCTTTTGTGCTAGAACATTTTTTACTTTGTCTCCACCACTGCCTCTGCTTTCCATCTGTGCAGCCAAAAATGATTGCGTTTATCTCCAGAAAAAAGTTGGCTGGCTGGCATTTGCAAAGGTGGAAGGGGAAAAAAAAATATCTCTGTAATATTCAAATGAAACTGCATTGTCTTTGATTCAGGGGACCTAGCCAGAAACAGCACGCGACCCAATGGAAATTTTAAAAACAGCAAAAACTAAAAGGGTTCTTACACAACGAGGCCGTTTCCAGAAAATATTACGATTACTCCTTTGCATTTCTTCCCTTTCTCTGACCCTGCCACTTGAAAAGGCTGGGTTTTATTTTTCGTTTGTGGAATGGGTGGTTTTCAAAATGCAGGATTTTAAAAAAGGGGGGGTTGATCGGGGTGGTTTGCCTTACAGCAAGGAATTGGGGTGTCCCAGTTAGATAGCAGGTTTTAAATTGGAATAAATAAAGATAGTTTAGGTGTTAATTCCCGGATGTTTTCCCCTGGTTTTTGAACTTTGAAAATCCTGCAGAGTAAGAGGCTGTTAAGACCCCCCCAAGACCAGTAAATTGAAATAAATAGAGCAAAATAAAAAATGCAAAATTTGAGCTTAGGGGAAAGGGGGGGGGTCCCTTGGCAAGACTTGGTCTCTACTCTACTCATCCCAAATAGTCCTCGACTGATAACCATTTATTTAGTGACTGTTGGAAGTTAGAACGGCACTGAAAAAAGTGACTTATGACCCTTTTTCACACTGACGACCGTCGCAGCGTCCCACGTGGTCAAAATTTGGACACTTGCAACCCTATTTATGACGGTCGCAACGTCCCGGGATCATGTGATCCCCTTTGCGAACTTTGGGCAAGCCAGGTCAATGGGAAAGCCGGATTCGCGTGTTACTAACTCAACAACTACAAGATCCCCTTAACAACCGTGGAAGGAAGGAAGAAAGGTCGTAAAAGGGATCAAGATTCCCTTGCTCGGCTGTGGAAATTTGGCGTTCAGTTGTCGTAAGTCGAGCACTACCTTCCCTTTGGACCCTGACTAGATTGGCTAAGATCGTCTTCTTGCCGAGAGCCCAGTCTGATTTTTTTTTCTCCTGAAAATATCGCTTGAGCCCTGAACTTTAGTCTTTGCTAAAGAGACAGGCAGTCCAAATGAGGATTGTCGTACATTTGGGATTGTGTTACAACAGGCGGGACTGGACTTTAAGCCCTGTGGAAATAAGGCTGAGCTATGAAAAGTTTTTGCAGGATCCAATCGGAGTCGGTCACCAGGACCAAAGATTTATCCTTTCAAGCGTTCGGATTCGTTCCGCAGCCCATCCTGGGGGAACCAGAAAGTGTGCACTGCGTGGTATTTATAGGGTGCCTGGTTGATTGTGGCTTTTAGTTTTTAATTGGGGCATTGATAGCTGGCTATTAAGTTGTTGATTGTTGTATCCGTGGCTCCTAAGCACCTGAATGGTAAATCAGCATTCCTGACCCGTTTTCCCAGGCTTCAATCATTTCTCTGGCTATTTTTGACCTTGCTCGACCAACAATATGAACGTTTTCTCCCCAGGAAGGAAAAGTTACCCAACTTTGCATCTAGAAAGCTAGCCCCTCAGGATATGAGGGAGCCTGAAGTCCGAGGGGCTCACTTTTTCTTGAAGGGAGGGGGGCCGTTGCATAACTCCCAGCCACGAGGGGATTATGGCTGGTAGCATCTGGAGACAGGTTGGGGCTGTCAGTTGTCAGAACGTCTCCTTTGCCTGCTCATCAGGTTTGCAAGAACAGGCTTTTAAGGAGACCTTCCCCAAAAGCTCATAAAAGGCCAGCAGCAGTTTTTTTGTTTTGTTTTGTTTTTGGCTTGCTCTGCAAAGCGGCAGAATGTGCAGAGATCAAACCAGGGCCCAGAAGGCATTTCATAATCCTGCAAAATCCAGTTGGGTAAATAGTCCTTGAAAATTGCTGACCAGGAAATGCCAGTGATTCAGGCCAGCTCCCGGATTGCTCAGGAGACCCAGACAAAGAATATCAAGGTCTCGAGTCGCATCAGGAAGGTTAAAACCAGTGTCTCTCAAACCTTGGCAACTTTAAGATGCCTAGTCTTCGACTCCCAGGATTCTCCAACCAGGCCCTTTGGTTTTTCAACTTAGAACTGAAAAAGACACAGCGCAAAAAAGAAAGAGGGCTAAGGAAGGAAGAGGAAAAATCAAGGTAGCCAACCCACTCAAGCATCCCCTGGGAGCCTTTTGGTGGGGCATGTTGGGAGTTGAAGTCCCAGCTAAGATTGAGAAATATTGGCTTAAATTGTCCCTTTCAAGAATGGGAACGTACCCCCTTCCAGGGCCCAGATGTTTTGCTTAGAACTGGATGTGACACCGCCAGGAAATTTTGCCTGTGTTGCAAAACAAATGAAGTGGAAGGATCTTTCCAAGGAAAAATAGCAGTGATTATGAACGTGGCACATTACACGCCTGTGAATCCAAAGGAATAGTCATCTTTTCAATGTTTCGGGTCTCAGCTCAAATCGTTTACTTTTCTTCTGCCGAGGGGAGAGTAAGGATTCCCTGAATGGAAAGAGGGAATCTCTTAATGGGAAGAGTAGATCCCCAGAGCGATCCATACTTGTTTTCCAGAATCAAGCTTTTCAAACATGTCAGCGACGGCCCCCTAACAAGGGGTCAGATTTCTCCCTATTTCCAGACACATAGGCTACCCTATACAGATAGTACAGACTTGATCCAAATTGGCAACTGGTTCGTATTTGTGATGGTTGCAATGTCCCAGGGTAACGTGATCCTCTTTTGCAACCTTCTGACAAGCAAAGTCAATGGGGAGGCCAGATTCACTTAACAAACCAGGTCCTCACTTAAGAGCTGCAGCGATTCTCTTAGCCACTGCGGCAAGAAAGCACTAGCAACAACCCTTAGACTTATATACTGCTTCACAGCCCATTCTAAGCGGTTTGCAGAGTCAGCAAATTGCCCCCAACAATCTGGGTCCTCATTTTCACCGAGCTCGGAAGGATGGAAGGTTGAGTCAGTCTTGAGCCGGTGGAAACTTGAACTGCTGGCAGCTGGCAGAGTCAGCCTGCAGTACTGCATTCTAACCACCGCGCCACCACGGCTGGGTGGTCAAATGGAGCAAAACTCACTTAATGGCTAGCAGTGGAAATTTGCAGGTCAGCTGTGGTCTTACGGCGAGGACCACCCGTAATTTATTTCTCAAATGCATCTGGGTATTATGGCTAAGTTCTTCCTGCTGGCCATTAAGCAGGCCTCTGCGAGTGTTTGCTTTCTGCATAAGGCATCGACTTCCAGGTACATCAAACATTAATGCTTGCAGGATGCCCATCAGCCTAGCCAATCAGAGAAGCCAAAGACAGTGGGTGATGCCTGTAACTGAGAAGCCCCATCACAGCCTTGCTTCCCCTGACAACTACTTGTCTCCGTCACTATTTTGTGGTCTTCTTGCCGGGTCTATTAGAAGCGTAGCTGTCTCTCCCCGATCCACAATATAATTAACTTTCTCACCCAGCAGAGGAAAATAGAATATCTCCTCTTGTTTTGGCAGGAGAAAAGAGGCTGGATTTAAGTAAATTATTATTTACCTTTTCGGGGGGGGTTCGACAAAAACCAGCAGATCCACCTTTCGGGGGTCAATTTCACGGAATCATGAGGACTAGCGTCTGGGTGCTCCAGCTCTGCTTTCTACACCTAAGCTCTTCTGATATCTTGGACTGGACGTATCACGGTAAGGAGGAAAGAAAGAGGGAAGGTGGGAAGAGAGCAGAAACGCCTTTGGCTTTCAACTATGTTCTATTTTAAGGTGGCAAATCGTTGCAGCATGGTTAAATGTTGGCTTCCCAGATTGGGACTGCAATCCTGGTTACTCCTAGTTACTAAAGAGAGCCAATTTGGTCTTGTGGTTAAGAGTTAGGGTCAGCTAGAAAGTGGGAAAGCTGCACTGCGGGTCCTGTTTGCAAAAAGGTGTGAACTCTTATGCCGTTCGGATAGTCCACAATTAGAGCAAAAATTAAGTTAGTATGCAGTACTTTATTTTAAGAATAATTCCTTTAGACCTTCACTAAGAGAGTCTAAGGATCAGCTTTCCTGCTGGGGATGACTTAGGAATTGCCCAGCAGATCTGGAGTGGACCAGTTTAAGGGAAGGAGGGAGCAAAGACCTACAGATGGGTTTTGGCATCCTATTAGCACCAAACATCTGCCAGCCTGCAGCACCCCTGGCTTTAAAATCAAGCCAAACCTCTTTTGAACAGGTTCCACAACTGCATGTCATTTGCCTCCCGTTCAAACCAGGTAAATTCCCCCCCTGCCCCCCCCCCGAAACCTTTCTTAACATCTCCCAACATCCCAGAGATGGCTGCTGCCTTAGGATTAATTTTGAAATCGGGTCTCTTCAGATGCCCACATTCTTGGCAGGCCTCCCAAGGTGGAGATGTTGTTTTGAACAAAGGAATGGAAAAAATTTGGGTAGAGATTCCCAATCAAGCAGATATTCAAAAGGGCAAGCTTGTGCAGGTCGCTTTTCGTTTTGTCTTTCCGTCTCTCCTGATCCGTCAAATCCAAAAGGACGCTTTGCGACATTTCTCCTTTCTTTACGGGGGGAGAAACACAGGAAAATATGCTAAAATATTGTTCTGCCTGCTGCGAGAATTCTTTGTCCCATACATAAAGCCAGCCAAAGGTTAATGCCTCTGGGACATCGATATGGAAGGAAATTAAATCTGCTTTTAATTTTTTATATATTAAAAAAGTCCAAAGGAGAAACTCTATGAGAGGAGAAAAAAATTCTTCCCTGAAGATATTTTGCTCCAGTAATCTTTCTCCTCTGTTAGTGCCCATTAATAGGGATCAATCAATACTTTTCCCTCCTGATGCATTTCCCTCCATTGCAAACAGAGCTAAGAATCTGGACAGTGGGGAAAAGGGAGCACTTAAGAGCCGAAGATTTAAAGGCTAAAAAAAGATGTTTATTATAGCCAAGAAGAAGCCTTGATAATCTGTCAATCCCCCCCCTCTCTCTTTTTTTACAGGAGATCTCTGGAGAGCCTAGAAATGATCTCCAAATTTCCTCCATCACCACTTTTCCCAGCAGAAATCTTTCCAAGCACTTGGCAGGACCCGCTGCAGGGTTTTGACTTACATCATTGATAAAGAATATTTGTGGTTGAAATGGGGGGGGGTCCTTGGTGCTCTCTGAACAAGTTTTTATTGCTTGCAGGCCTTTTATTACCCATCTAAGTAACATCATCAGTGCTAGGAGGGAGTGAGGTCTGACAAAGCCTACCCCACCCCCCTCCAGCACAGAGGTTTCACCTCATTTGGGTAATGAAACATCTGCAAGAAAACCACCCACCGCAGAGAGTGCACAATATAGTTTTGGTTTCACTTAGTAAAAATTATTGTAATGTAGGAGACACGAACTTACTTTTTTTTTTTTTTTTAAATAAGAAGCCGGCTGATTGCACTTCTAAACATAAGTTTTAAGGAGAGAGAGGACACATCTCTATGTTTTTTTTGTTTTCCTCTTCCCTCACCCTCCCTCTTTCCTTTCTTGTCATATCTTTCCCATTTAAATCAACAGGCTCCTTTCTGCTAACTTTCCAGGCAATCTGGAAGCGGTAAAGGAGGGGTCTTCAAACTTGGCCCTTTGATGACTTGTGGACTTCGCTGGCTGAGGAATTCTGGGAGTTGGAGTCCACAAGTCATCAAAGGGCCAAGTTTGAAGAGCCCTGCTTGTAGGATTCAAGACAAGTCTTTGGCTTTTGTGCTATGCCTTACCTGACAGCCTTTTTCTCTCCCTCCCTGGCCCAACCCAAGGGGAACACAGTGAAGATGAATGGGGAACGTACTTCGAACACTGCCTGGGGAAACTGCAATCCCCCATCAATATTCAGAGGTCGAAAGCCAGATTTAATCCCGATCTGGAACCGCTGCAGCTCCAGGATTATGGCTACCGCCGTGACGCATTCAAGATGACCAACAATGGCCATTCAGGTGAATAATGAGGGGGGGGGAAGCAAAATCCTAGAACAGGAGTCTTCAAACCTGGCCCTTTTATGACTTGTGGATTTCAACTCCCAGAATTCCTCAGCCAGCCAGCGTGCACGCTGGCTGAGGAATTCTGGGAGTTGAAGTCTGCAAGTCGTCAAAGGGTTGAGTTTGAAGACCCCCTGTCCTATAGCCTTCTGATCTAGCAATCTGGTGATTAAAGAGCTTGCAAGCAAGGGTCATTTTAATTTCTAGTTTTAAAAAAAGCAACAAAGAGGATTAGGGGGCTGGAGGCTAAAACATAGGAAGAACAGTTGCACGAATTGGACATGTCTAGTCTAATGAAAAGAACATGATAGCATCTTCCAGTATTTGATGGGGCTGCCCCAAAGAAGAGGGGGGTCCACCTATTCTCCAAAGCACCAGAAGGCAGGACAAGAAGCCACGGATGGAAACTCATCAAGGAGAGAAGCAACCCGGAATTAAGGAGAAATCAGTGAAACGACTTGCCTTCAGAAGTGGCGGGTGTTCCATCACTGGAGGTTTTTTATAAGAAGAGACTGGACAGCCATTTGTCTGTGATGATATTAATATAGGGTCTCCTGCCCGAGCAGGGGGTTGGACTAGATGACCTCCAAGTGCTCTTCAAACTCTGTTATTCTGAGCATCTCCCCCTGTAATCTATGGGACTCGTTTTTGCTCCTATCCAGAACTGGGTTTAAAAAGCAGAATAACCTCTTCCCCTGAGCTTCAAGACAACCACTCAAAGCAAGCTGTAAGATCACTGGCTACCTATCTTTTTAAAGAATAATAATAATAATAATAATTTGAAAGCTCGTTGCCCTGTTTTGCGCTGCCAGGCGTTATTTATTTAAATGCCCCTTCCAGTCTTGCAATTGCCTGACCTTGCAAGAATCGCAACCTGAAAGCCAAAAGGCAGCAATCAAAGGCAATAAAACCTGAATCAATTACAGTGGGTGGTCAATTGAAGGCTCCACTGTCAACCCACAATATTACATAGCATTAGCTGCCCACAAAGCTTGTGGTTTCACTGCCCTTTGCCAGCTAAATGAGAGGCTGTCGGAGTCGGCCCCAGTCTGTCTACTGAAGGGGGATGAATTTGCAGAGAACTTCAATGGGCAACAGGGACTTTTCTGTAGTGGCTCCAGCCCTATGCAAGGCCCTTCTTCTCCCCCCCCCGCCCCCCCTCTGCAAAATGCTAAGACCAGCCCTGTTGTGTTTTTAGGCTTTGAATTCCACATCTTTTATAAGCCACTTTACATGTAGTCCTTGACTTCCCGTTCATTTATTTATTTTATTTTATTTGGACTTATATGCTTAGTGACGGTTCAGAGTTAAAGCAACACTGGAAAAAGTTATTTAAGGCCGGTTCACCCTCCTGCATGAAAATATAGGCAGTCCTCGACTTACAGCAGTTCATTTAGACTGTTCAAAATTACATCACTGGGGAAAAAAAAAAAAAGGACTTACAACGAACTTTCTCGGTTACAACCATCCCCACAGTCACGGGATCAAAATTCAGATGCTGGGCAATGGCTTCATACTTATGACCGTCGCAGCGTCCCGGGGTCACGTCATCCCCTCTGGTGACCTTCTGACAAGCAAAGTCCACGGGGGGGGGGCGGAGCCAGCTTTGCTTAACGACCCTGTGGCTTACTTAAGAACCGTGGTGACTGTGGCGAGAAAAGTCGTAAAATGGGGCAAAATTAGCTTAATACAGTGGAAAAGGACAGGATTTTTATAATAAAATACCTACACAGAGCCCAAGGATGTTGCATGCCGGCTTGTCTGCATTCACTAACCATAACTAACTTTTTAGAGACTTTTCTGGAGAAGTAACAATGGCATTTTCCCTTCTCTCCATGGCTCCCAAACCTCATTATATTTCTAAGCACAGTGCAGTGTTCTACCTGAGATTAACGCTAAGCATACTCAACTTTAAATCTGTCTGAACACAGGAGATTAAAATTGGGCAAGGGGGGGGAGGCAAGGCAGCTAAAGCAGAGCCCCGTTTTAAACAGGATTAAAATCGGGGTGCAAGGGCAGCTAAAAAACGAACCCCGTTTTAGTCTCCCTGCCTGCAGGGAAGCGGTCCAGGTCGACCAGATTAAAAGAAAATCAGCAGAAAAGTTATTGGCCGACGGCCCACTTGCTTTTTTTAATTTGCACGCGGCTCCGGTCGTGATCCATTCATTTCTGTCCCCGTCATCATTTTCTTTTTATGTCCTTGCGCATTCTATCTGGCTAATTTTGTGCTGATTTTTCCCAATCTGCTGGAAAAGCTGGTGGGCACGCCAGAAACAACAGAGGTTTGTACAAATGCACGAGGCATTAAAAAAAGAGAGAGAGAGAGACAGAAAGAGAAAAAAAAATAACAACAAAAGCACAGATCCAACATTACGGATGAATGGAGATATTGCTAGAATTTGGGACTATTACAGAATACCCAGCGCCCAGTCAACCCATATTTTTTTTAAACTTGCTGATATACTGTAAAACCAGGAATGCTTTATTCTCAAAAGCAGCCTAGAAAAGGAGAAGGGAGAGAATCAGAGATGTGTGGGGCTTTGGCGTGGAAATATACAACGACCTTCGGCAGCGAGAAAGAACGGATGAGAGACCACTAAGAGATTCTGCGGGTTCAAATCTAAACTCAGAAAGGGAACTTTGCTGTAATTGAATGGGAAAAAAATCAGGAATTACCAAAAACTGAGGTCAATTCGATTCTCCTAAATATGGTTTAAGTCAACCTTGGCTCTTTTACGACTCGTGGACTTCAACTCCCAGCTGGCTCAGGAATTCTGGGAGTTGAAGTCCACCAGTCCTAAAAGAGCCAAGGTTGACTATCCCTGGTTTAAATGGTGTCCGGGTTCACCTCCTTGGTAAAATAATCTTATTTACACGCAGACATTCCTTTCAAAGCACAGGATAAAATCTTCCAATTCTCCTTATTTTCCATCCCTAACCAAAGGTCCTGATTTCTTTTCTTTTTTTCCCCCAACTTTGGCAACCTTCAGGGAGCTGGTGTGAAATTAAACCACAGCCTTGCAAAAGGAGGCACTTTTGGAAATGGTGCCTGGGAGGAATGTGAACTGTGTGAACTGCCCCCAAGACTAGGGACTAGCAGCTTGGCTTGCACAATGGCCATCTTTAAAACTGCCGGATGGAATGGGATGGAATGGGATGAGCAAGACAAGTACCGGTATCATGGGGAGGAGTATAGCAAAAAAAAAAAAAAGAGAGAGAGAGAGAGGGCTATACCAGGCAAGGCAAGCCTGACTTTTGCACGTGGGCTCATTCTGACAATCCAGGTCAGCATTTCGCAAGCTAGTGCTGCCAAAACAGGCTAGGAATGATAGGTCTGAGGCAGGCATCAAGGTTAGGAAGCTGATCTGTAGACAGGGATAATGCAGATAGCTCTCGACTTAACAACCATTTGTTTAGTTCAAAGTTATAGGGACACTGAAAAAGTGGCTTACACTTTCTGGCTGCGGCAGCATTCCCATGTCACACGATCAAGGTTTGGGAGGTGGGTAACTAGCATATATCTATTTATGACCATTGCACTGTCCCAGGGTCATGTCATCGCCCTTTTTAAATCCCCCTTTCCAGTTGTCATAGACCTCCCTTCATCCATGAGGATTATAAAAGGCCTGCCCGGGAAATTCACAGCCATCCAGCTGCACCTTCACTGGGGGGGCACGGAGAAAGAGAGCAGCGGATCCGAACACACCATCGATGGATTGCGGTACATGGCTGAGGTGGGTCACTCCGTTTCCCTCTGGAATTATCAGCCTGGGGGGGGGAGGAGGAGGAGGAGGAGGAGAACTAGATTCTCCTGCTTGAGCAGGGGGCTGGACTAGAAGACCTCCAAGATCCTTTTCAACTATGCTATGCTATGCTATGCTATGCTATGCTATGCTATGCTATGCTATTCCACGCCACGCCGCGCCGCACCGCACCGCTCCGCTCCACTCCACTCCACTCCACTCCACTCCACTCCACTCCACTCCATTCCACTCCACTCCATTCCATTCCATTCTATTCTATTCTATTCTATTCTATTCTATTCTATTCTATTCTATTCTGCCTGTAGTTGAAGGGAATCCTGCTCCCATTTGTAAGTTAAAGACTGCCTGTAGTTGAAGAACTAGGAATTGGTTGTCCAAGGCTACTTGCCTTTGAAGGAGAGGTTCACCACTGCGTGGGCCCCTATGCCACTTTTTCACCCATTCTTTTTTTCCCGCAGCTCCACATTGTCCATTACAACTCAGAAGCTTACTCCAGTTTTGACAAAGCGAAGAATAAACCTGACGGGCTGGCTGTTCTGGCTTTTCTTTTTGTGGTAAGGCACTCTACAACCCACTTGTGTGCAATGAGGGTCTTTTAAGAGGCCCACACCCAAGATGGGTAGCACTGGTCTGCCGTTGAGTTTTGTCCCACCTCCTTGTACTACAACTCATTAAAGACCTTCTCAAAGGATCGCTCCCAACATATCCCATTATTTCTCCTTGTGGTCCTACTCCAACTTGTGCGTTATGGTGTAAGACACAGTCAGCCAGAGGTTCAGATGAGTTGTGGCATTTTTGTCCACCCCCCCAAGGCCTTCCCAAGGACCTGGAATAAGCAGATGTGGATGTTTGATGGTGTTAGAGATATCATTGTAGATGTAAGCTGTTCCAAGCAGAGCTGCCTTTTGCAATTGACTGATGGTGAATTTGTCAATTCCAGAAGATGTTCAATGATGCTCCAATTCTTTAGGGATTGCACCCAAGGCACCTATGACTATTGGGACTAACTTTGCTTCCTCCTGCCACAGCCGTTCTATTTTGCAGGTCTTTCTTTGTGTGTGTGTGTGATCTTTCAGTTCTTTCTCTTCTGTTCTGCTGCCTCTGGCTACTGCCACATCCACTTCCAGACTCTTATCAACAATTGTTAACTCTGCTGTGTTATATGGTAGGTGCCAGTCTATAGAAAGAAAGAAAAAAACAGGAATAGAATCAACATTGCAGGAAGAAAGTGAGGTTCAACAGTGGGACCTAAACATCAAAAGGAATCCGGAAGCCCCCTTTGCAGCTACATTTTAATAATAAATGGTGTTAATTGAAATACAATAATTCACTTTAGAACACAACACAATAGTGCATTTTAAGTGTTTAGTTGGAAAAAGTGGCAGTATACGATTTGATTTATTATTATTTTTTTAAAAAAAATTTCCTGGCATGGCAAGCAAGCAGCCTCTTTTGGAGGCTGGGGTCTCCTGTTGGTGCATTCCTTTGATTTGCAAATTGGCAAAAGCAAGGTTGTCATTTTCTTGCAAACATCCCAGAACAACTGGAAGCTCAAGAGGCAATTTCCCACAGAATGTCTCCCATTGCTTTGCCAGGCCTGGAACATCTGTCTGACATCTGCTTAACAAAAGGATCTCCCCATTAGGGAAGGCTAACATCCACTGTTTTGGGGCCCTTGCAACTGCTAAGGTGGTGTCCAAATTGTTGTTGTGCAGTTAGAAAAAATGCTAACTGGGAATTCAGCTTAATTTTCCAGCTGTTTGCCTCTGGCTCAGAACAATGGGCTTCACACATACATACATACACACACACACACACAAAACTATCTCTCCCAACCTGGATCAGCTCCTTCATTTCTTCCAGGTTCCCAAATCTGATCAATTATAATTGGGTTCACATCATAGCTTGTTTAAGGGTGACTCAGTGAAGTTTGCTCAGCCTCAAATTGTGGTGTTTAAGAGCCAGCAGCTGGATTGCAACCTCCCACCAAATCACAATTTAACAAATCACCTTGCGGCTTAGCTTGAGTTATCAATCCGATTGTTATCAAGCTGGATTTTTTTTAAAAAAAAATTGCTTTAAAATTAAAAACTGTCACTGTGGTACTTCGTCCTGCCTGGTGGCTTTTAAAGGTCTGCATATAATCAAGTTTAGGGTCTCTAAAATGAAGTTTTTAAATTGAAAACAAGAGGGGAGATTACACTTCACAACCCCGAATCTACCACTAGGGGGCAGCAAACACTAGGGAAATAAAGACTGGAAATACGTTTTATTTTTCCTGAGGGCAAATAGGGACATTTAAATTAAAAAAAAGCAATGAAGGGAGAGAAGCAAACTAGATCTGTGCTTCTCCTCGGAGTGCAATTCAATCCTGATGGCCCTTATTTCTGGGACGTTCACCTTGCAAGGCTCACCTGGTGGCCTCCCATCCCAGAGCAAAACTGAACCCCACTTTTTTTTTTCCCCCTTCAAGAACAACCATCTTGTATAAGTGGTGCCATTTTGGGGCGGGCATGAAGTAGGCAAATCCATTCCCTTTTTTCATTGGGACTCAAGGCAATGTAGACATTTGATTGTTTTAATTTGTTTCTTTTGTAGGGCAGCCATTTTGAGAACGCTTACTACAGCAACTTCATTGCCAAACTGGCCAAAATTAAGTATGCAGGTGAGGCCTGGATTTTATTTATTTATTTATTTGTGTGTTGGATTTCTATGCCGCCCTATTCCAGGAACTCAGGGCGGCTCACAACATAGATCAGGGGTTCTCAACCTTGGCAACTTTAAGACTTGTGGACTTCAACTCCCAGAATTCCTCAGCCAGCAAAGCTGGCTGAGGAATTCTGGGAGTTGAAGTCCACAAGTCTTAAAGTTGCCAAGGTTGAGAACCCCTGACATAGATAGAAATCTAACATTAAAATACTTTATAAGAAAAACCCCTTAATTAAAAAATCAATCATCCAAAAAATCAATCATTTGCGGGGGGGGGGAGGGGAGGAACACCTTCCCTTGGGCTGATGCTGAAGTGTAAACAAGATGGCCTCACATTCCTGTCAGATGCTCCTGACTGCAATTCCCACAATTCCTTGCCATTGGCTGCGCTTGCTCAGGGCTGATGGGAGACGAAGTCCAGAAGGGCACCAAAGCTGCCCAATCCCACGGCCGGGTTTTTTTACGGCGCGCGTTTTAAGCATCACATCTAGAAACACGGGGAGGGGGGAATAAAAAAAATAAAATAAAATAAAAATAAAATACAAAAAATAAAATGAAAAATATAAATAAAAAATAAAATGGAAAAATATAAATAAAATATAAAATATAAATTAAAAAAATGAAATGAAATAAAAAATATGTAAAATATAAAAAAATAAAGTAAGAAGTTAAATGAAAAATAAAATAAAATATAAAAAAATAAGTAAAATAAAATAAAATACAAAAAATAAAAAAATAAAATGTAAAATATAAATAAAAAATAAAATATAAATTAAAAAAACGAAATAAAATAAAAAATATAAAAAATATAAAAAATAAAGTAAAAATTTAAATGAAAAATAAAATAAAATATAATATAAAAAATAAAAAATAAGTAAAATAAAATAATTATAAAAAATAAAACAAAACAAAATATAAAAAATAAAATGAACATAAAATGAAAAATGAAAAATGAAAAATATAAATAAAATAAAATATAAATAAAAAATAAAATAAAATAATAAAATTTTAAAAAAAATAAAAAAATAAGTAAAATAAAATAAAATAAAAATCTTATTTTTTTTTTGCCAACCAAAGAGCAATTTGCCACAATGGGCACCTGCAAAGCGGGAAAAGAGACTTTGCAAAACTCATGCTTGGTTTGCACACTGTTTCATGCAGCCTGGGCTCTGTTGGGACTACAAAGACCAGCATTCCCAATCTCCCGTTTCCAAGATTTAGAAAGCAGCTTCCTGTTGCTTCCCTTTTCTTCTGTATTCCCAAACATCTCAGCTTAATGGGCAAAACATTTAAAACATTAGCCATTTAGATCCATCAACATGCCTTAATCTGATTCTGGTCTACTTTACAAGATCGTTGTACGCAGGGGTTGTTCTTCTCTTTTAGGGTACTCGACCACTCTCGATAGCCTGGATGTCTTAGCCATGTTGCCTGAAAACCTCTCCAATTTCTACCGCTATCATGGTTCGTTAACCACCCCACCATGCACAGAGAATGTGATCTGGACTGTGTTTGACACACCTATCAAGCTATCTTACACCCAGGTAAGCAAATAGTCCCTCTTCTGTGGCTCCCCTATACGGTCTGTGCATTGCACTTGAACCAGTTTATGCTGCATTGAACCATGGTTTGGATCTGCATATTGCACTAAACCATTGTTGGCTGAATTTAAATTGGCTTTGCTTTTAAATACGGTAGGTAGTTGCTCAGTTCAGACAGCCCACCCACCCAAAAATAAACAAGCCAGGTTAAGGTAGATTAAAGTCATGTGAGCTGGGCTGCTTTCTTTAGTTGTTTGCAGGCATGGGATGAAACTTTAACAAAGAGGAAATTAAATCTGCAGAAAGTAGTTTGATTCTCTCCCAGCCATTGAATATACTGGCTTTTTTTAAAAATATATACAGTAACCTAACAAAGTTTTACGTTAACTTTAATTCTACAATTTTAGGTTGCATTACTTTTTTAATTGGCATCTTAAATTCCTTTCGTTTGCTTTTTTTTTAAACTATGCTCTTGGTTTTTTTTTTTTAAATGATCTTGGCCCATTTTGCTTAGGTTTGGGGTGTTTCCCCAGCAGCACCAACCAGACAGTTCTATTAGGGTTAATAATAATAGCACAAATCTAATCCTCGTTCCTCAGGCACCACATTCCACTGAACTACGGGTCCCCAATATATATATAGTCTTTGGTTCTTCGGGTTTTCTCCCACGTAGAATCTGAGGTGTCTTGGCGACGTTTCGACGAAGTCCCATTCGTCATCTTCAGGCTGGTGCTTTTGGCTTTGTGCTCCTGGAAGCACGAAGCCAAAAGCACCAGCCTGAAGATGACGAATGGGACTTCGTCGAAACGTCGCCAAGACACCTCAGATTCTACGCGGGAGAAAACCCGAACAACCAAAGACCTACATACAAACACCCGCGAAAACCTCAGAAAACACACACACACACACACACACACACACACACACACACACACACACACACACACACACACACACACACACACACACACACACACACACACACACACACACACACACACACATATATATATATATATATATATATATATATATATATATATATATATATCCTTCAAATTTACTTTTATCTCTTTGCAGATTGATCTGTTGGAAAACACTTTGTTGGACTGGAAGAACAAAAGTTTGAGAAACGATTACCGCCAGATCCAGCCCCTCAACAAACGGGTGGTCAAAGCATCTTTCTCACCTCGGCTGTTTGAAGGTACACAGGAGTGACCCCCCCCCAAAAAAGGTGCCATACAGGAAGCTAATTAGGATGGGCAAACCACCTTTGATAGGACCAGCACAAACTGGGATTTAGGACAGGAACCAGGAAGAGAATTGTAGGACTCACCTCAACCTCCCTTGCTTGCAGCTGGTCAGCCTCCTCTTGAGTAGACCTTTACTCTTGAGTAGAACTCCTCCCTGGTCACTTTTCTCCTCCTGAGTAGACCTTTACTAGTCTGCTGCTTAGGCCCCCACCTCCAATGGAGCGGCTTCTTAACCTTCCCAAAATCCCAGGAAGGGAAACAGGGATTAAACAACTTTTAATTGGTTTGGGCAGTGAGACGGTTGGTGTATAAATTTAGCAATAAACCAATAAACAGGTTTGTGGAAAAGGTTGCTAAAATGCAGGGCCCATGAGCTCAGTAACAGGCAGCTGATGTCTGTCTTGAACATATGGACCCATGTTCCTAGCTAGAGCTGGCCCTTGCGTATGGTCCATCTCCCAAAGTAGCCAGGGGAAAGCTTAGCTTGATCGATTCAGGTGCATCCCTAGCCTATGTGATGGGTAAACCATGATTTGTGGCTTAGTGAGTTGCATGTGAGCCAGGCCAGAATGGTTTGTTGCACAAACCCCAATTAAAACCAGAGCAGGGTGTGTGAGCTCAGCAGGACCAAAGGAATGTAAATGTGAGAAGCACCCTAGTTATTCTTCAGCGTTCAATTCCCTAATTTCCTTGGAGATAAAGATGGACAATGTTTACAAAGGAGCTAAAACTAGAACTCCCATCATTTTAGGAAGGTGTCGGCCCGAGAGCATCTCCAGTAAGCTCAATAAGATACAGACTAGTCTTCAAGAGATGAAGAAGTATCTTCTGGACGTCATAGGCAGACCTGGTAAGGAGCCCCTCCTTTGCTTTTATTGACCTGCGTGCATTCGGACAACCTTCTTTCCCAACCCAGCTGAAAAAAACCAAGGGCGCAACATTTAAGAGACATCAGAACAATTCTGGATTCTGGAAGTCCCATGGAAGCCAGGAGGCAAGGCTGTTTGAGTCTTGGAGGCATCTTGTCTTTCCTACCTTTGAGGTCAATTGTAGCTCCTCACATCACAAGATTTTTTGTTCCTTGGTCTCTCAGCACCTTCTATGCCTTCTTTGTCCCTCAGTGCCCATTGTGTTGGAGAAGTGGAGATGGTTGGAGAAGTCCACCAACATGGCTGAACAGAACCTCCCAACGTCACCCATCATCAGACCTAGCATCTGATAACTTAACAGTTCCTCCTCTCAACATTAGCAAAACACTGAAGACATTGACACCTCCTTTTTCCTCCTGCTCAGGTCACTCCAGAAAGTTGAGGCCACTCTTGTTTGCTTCTGGAGATAAGGAGAGATGGTTCTGTAAGGAAAGAGCCCAACGGATTGGCTCATCTGTGGGTCACCTCAATAGCAACCTGTACACCAGACATGAAACCTTGCCAGAATAGAAGGTTGGGTATCATGTCAATAAATTTAAATTGTCCTGGGTTCTTCCAGGACCAACTCAAGGACCTCCTATGACTAAGAGATCCTCCTGGGTTCTTCCAAGGAACAACTCAAGGACCACCTATGATTAAGAGGTTCTCCTGAGTTCTCCAAAGAATCAACTCAAGGACCACCTATGATTAAGAGGTTCTCCTGAGTTCTCCCAAGGAGAAGCCATATATAAAATTGGCTCCTTCCAGTTGGTGGGCCAACCTAAGGACGTCAACTTGACCGTGTCTGGTTCTTTATTCCAGGTCATCACCAGCTCAGCTTGCAAGCCTTCCACTTCCCCTTGGAGAACACCGCCAGCTACGTGACCATCATCCCTCTGAAGCCCATGCAACTGAAGATCTTCACTCTCTGCTTCTGGGTCCAGAATAGCAACCAGGGCAGGCAGACCGTTCTCTTCTACTCCACTCCCGAGAGCGAAAACGAGTTGGTCGTCAGCGTGGGCATGGCGGTGGGAGTCTGGATCGGGGGCAAGTTTGTGCAATTTGACCTCCACCGCCGGGCAGAAGACTGGGTCCACCATTGCGTCACCTGGGTCTCCAGCTCGGGCACTATCAACCTGTGGGTCAATGGAGCCGTGGGCACCGCCCGGAACATTCAGAAAAACTATGTCATCCAGAGCGGGGGGACGCCCATCCTTGGGAAGAGGAAGAACGCCATGTTGGATGTCTTTGCTGATGCCTTCTCTGGATGGATGAGCCACGTCAATCTCTGGAGCTGGCTGCTGGACCAGAATGACATCCAGGAACTCACCCTTTGCAAACACAGCCAGCAAAAAGGCGACGTCTTGGCCTGGGGCGAAACACACATGTCCCTGTTTGGTGGGGTGACCTTAGGCCCAGACACCAGTTGTAGGTGAATCAGGCCTGGGTTCGAGGTCTGTGTACAGAAACGCTTCTTTCCTCCCCCAAATCTTTGCATTGACCCCCGCTGGGACTCTTAAACCAGTGTTTTCCAACTTCAGTGGGTATAAGAGAGGGGAACGTCAACTCCCAGAATTCCCCAGCCAGGCTTCCATTATGATTCCGCATCTCCGGAAGCTTTGCTGGCTGGGGAATTCTGGGAATTGAAGTCCATTCCTCTTAGAGGTTGAAAAACATGGTTGCCCAGAGACTTTGGTGCACTCCCCTCCAGCAGGGACTTCTGGGTAGGACCGAGACCTTAAGTCCCAGGCTACTGACCCACAGGTGTGGTGTGAAAACAGCCCTTCGGGCAATGTTGGGAAATCTGGAGCTAAAATGTCCCAGGTCTACCCCCACATTTGGGGTAGGCCTGGGGTTGCCCCCCCTTTGGATTGCCCTGGGCCAAACAGTGAGAGGGGGGCACGGGGTGTCCACCGTAATGATTAACAAAAGATTGTAAACTGATCATCCAGAGGATCAGCTCCCCAACAAAACCTGCTAATAATTTAATTTAAAAGCCTGCATGGCAGAAAACCCTCACCTGTGGCTCGCCGGCTGTGAGGCATCAATAAATTCTCCGCCATTTCAACCCCATCCTTTATTTTATTTCTTAGATTTTTATTGCCACCCTTCTCACCAATAATACAGTAATCCAATGATTCGGTATTCATCTGATAAGCTTTGTCAGTTGACAAGCATTTTGTAGTTGATAACACCAAAACTGAATCGAAGGACACTGACAATCCTTAAATGATAAGGTTTCCCTCACTCTCTTTTTTTTTAAAAAATCTCAGATATAGTTTATGCTCTGTGAATCCCAAATCTGATTTATCCTTCTCAGAAGTGGTATCAGTTCTCTCCAAATATATCTCGGCGCAGGAATGCAATCCCAGCTAATAACGAGATTTGAACGAACTCTCCGCCTCTTTCCAAGCTTTATCCAAGAACTATTTTATTTTGCAGCACTCAAATAATAAAAATAAAATACACCCGTTTGTGCAAAGTGTCATTCCCGCACACCTTGGGGAAAAAAATGTCCAATGAAAACTAAAAAAAAACCAAAAACAAAAAACCAAGCCCACACACAGACACACACAAATCCATTTCAAGATATGTACAACGTTCTCTTGGCTATTTTCGTGGATGTTTTAAAAAAAAGAGTTTGGCTTTAAAAAAGGGTCAATTCTGATTGCAAGGGAAACAACCCATCAACCCATTTTGTTTTGGAGAACAAAAATAAAAATGGTTAAAAAAAAAATAGAAAAATTGGCAGATTGGTAGGAGCTTAAGTTAAGCTCAACGTAGAAATATCCCCAGAGGTGGAAATTTTTTCTCAAGTGGCTCCCAAATCTCCAGCAAGCTTACCTTGAATGCAGGGATCTGTAGATCTGCCTTCAAAAGGGAACGCATGACTGATATCTAGCATGTCAGGAATCCTGGCTACGATGGAACTGGAGAGGCTAGCTTTCTACCTTTAGGGGATATTTTCCTATCTCAAAACTTTTAACAACCTGGGATTCAAAAGAAAAAAGATGAGATGGTGTTGTTTCATTTAGAAGGGGTTCTCTTTAACGTTGGGGCAGAAAGGAACACTTGAAAAAGAGACCACCGCCCTAAAGCACAAACTCGCAAAATGCAGTTGTGTTATAATAGACAGCCAGGATTGACCTGACCGGGGAAAAATGAGCCTTTTGATCTAACACACCCTGCAGGAGAGGTTGTGTGTGTGTGTGTGTCACAAAATGCACCTCTCAAATGAGCAAGGGTAGGGGGTCTCTTTCCCCAGTTAAATTAGGGTGTTATCTAAGAACGGAAGCGAAAATTATTTACATGCTCCCACATAGAGAGCCCAAATGCATCTATATTCAAGAACAATTTAAAAAAAAAATACTGATAATTTTTTTTAAGGTCCGGCTGGTTGAAAACTCATTTCTTCCAGCACGCACCAATATTAGCTGAATCTCTTCCAAAACAGGGTCTTATTCCACCCCAAATCCCGCTTAACTCCGGGCAACGGCTGAAAAATGGCAATTTTCGGCTTGAAATTTTTTAAGATTTTGAGGATTCTTCCCCTCGTCCGCAGCGAGGGGAAGAGACGCCAGGCGCGTCGCAAACCGGAGCAGCTTATTAATAAGGCTGGATTTCCACGGGGGAAGTTTGGGCGGTTGCTAAAACCTTACAACGCGCTGCTTCTCTCCCCGTCGACTTTCCTGCTGCACGGGACGGAAACGGCGGTGAAATCCTTCAATTCGTCTTTCTCGGCCTGATTCTCGGTACCGTTCCTCTTGGCCATGATCTGGTTGATTTCCATAAAGGTTTTGTTCTTCGTTTCGGGGACAATGAGAAAGACGTAGACGGCGGTGGCCAGGCAGATGGCACAAAAAATTAGGAAGCAGTAAGGACCAAGTCCTTGCTGGCGAAGGAGCAAACAGGAGAGACATTTGTAAGAGAAGACAGAGATTGCCTCGGTCAGCAGTTTTGCAAAAACGTTTTTTTTAAAACATATCTTTATTGAATATTTACATATTTATAAAAAGAGAGTAAACAATATACAAGACATAGACATAAAACGTCAGACACACATTGACAGGATAAATATCTTAAATTAATATTTGTATTCTATAAACATTCAACACTTAACATTTATGTCAACTGTCTGTTGACTCTTATTTAAATACAGTCTCTTTCTTATATCCATATAAATATAATTACGTTGTATAGATTAAATTATTATATAGTTCAATAATTATCCACACCGTATATTTCCTTTTTCAATTATTTGGACAAAGTTATCGCTTATATTCTTAGTTTGGGTGATAGATATCTTTACTTTCGGCAATTGTATAAGTATATGTAAATATATATTTGGCTCAGAAGATGAGTAAGGTTATTATCTATTTCTTGTTTGTTGTTGCGCTTTTGGTTTTATTTGCTTTTTTAAAGTTCCAAGTATTTTTTCCCCCTAGCCATTCGTACCATTTGTTCCAGGTCTGGTAAAATAATGTATCTTCCTTGTCCTGTATTTTAAGAGTTAATTTGTTCATTTCAGCTACTTCATTTATTTTACTAATCAAATTTAAAGTTGATGGGGTCGGCAAAAACGTTTTTTATTTGGGGAGAAAATTATTTTTGCTTCGGGAGAATCCTTGACTCAAAAGCCCGCGGAGGTTTTGGGTTTCCTCCTATTCAGACGCAAGAGTTATAAAGCTTTGCCTCCAATCTAAACTACAGGTTTAGACTTATGACCGCAACTGACCCCCCCCCGCCCAAATTTCCATTGTAAAGTGAGACAGTTCTTAAGTGAATCACTGCAGTTAAGTTGTTAAGTGAGTCTGGATTACCCCCACTGACTTTGCTTGGCCGAAAGTCGCAAAAAGGAATTGCGTGACTGTCATAAACACAAGTCAGTTGCCAAGCACGGACATTAAGTGTGAAAAAGGGTCCTGAGTCATTTCCCCCCCCCAGTGCTGTTGTAACTTAGAAAAGTCACTAAACGGAAGGGGGTCAGTCAAGGGCTATCTGTATCCACAAAGGTCAGTTGCGTCCATCAAGACCCTGTGATTGACTTTGTCAAGGTGGTTGAAATTAATCATGGTTTGGAGAAATGGCTTAGGTAGATTTCTATTTTCGCACGTTTATTTATTTATTTTATTTATTACTTAGATTTCTATGCCGCCCTATTTCAAAAACTCAGGGCGGCTCACAACATAGATACTAACATGTAGAAATCTAATATATATAAAAAACATTATAAACCCATCAATTAAAAGACCAATCATCCAAAACAGACATACAACATACATACACTGGCTGGGGGCAGGTGTTAACTGCCCCAGGCCTGTCGGCAAAGATGAGTCTTCAATGATTTGCGAAAGGTGGAGAGGGTGGGGGCAATACGGATCTCCGGGGGGGGGAGTTGATTCCAGAGGGCCGGGGCCACAACAGAGAAGGCTCTTCCCCTAGGCCCCGCCAGGTGACACTGTCTGGCTGACGGGACCTGGAGAAGGCCGACGTTCCCACGCATTAAAGCGGAACGCAGGTCCAATTCCCCAATACGAATTCTTCCCGTTTGCAAAAAGTTGCAGAACTTGTCACTCGATTTTTAGCTCCAAGCAGCCGAAAAACCAACCCCGTGTTTGCAAAAAAGTTTCAGAACTTTTAAAAAAACAATGTTTACCTCCATGTAGCTGAAAACCAGCCCCACGGTGAAGTTCGACAGCCAGTGGACTGACCCGCCCACCATGAAGGCTGCGGGGCGAGAGGACTGCAGAAACATTTCCATTATCATAACGCTGGGAATGGGGCCTAAAAAGGGAAGAAATTGGAACAGAGAAAGGGATTTGTCCAAGAGGAACAAAATTCAACTTCATTTCCTCCCCCCCACATCTTATGCCTGGCTGAGCTTGCCAGCTGATGCTGCCCACACTTCTCCACTGAGGTTGCTTCATGAGGACTAGAAATTTAGATGCCTGTAGTATGGTAATTATATATCATTCTATTATACATGCTGCAACGGTTGGAGGGGCTGGGCATAGGAGGCACTGTCTTGCAGTGGTTCTCCTCCTTCCTCTCTGGCCGGATGCAGTCTGTGTTGACAGGGGGCCAGAGGTCGACCCCGAGACCCCTCGTATGTGGGGTACCTCAGGGGTCGGTCCTCTCGCCTCTACTGTTCAACATTTATGTAAAGCCGCTGGGTGAGATCATCCGTGGTTTTGGCGTGGAGTACCACCAGTACGCTGATGATACCCAGCTGTACATTTCCACGCCAAACCACCCCAACGATGCCCTTGCCGTGCTGACCCAGTGCCTGGAGGCCGTGCGGGTATGGATGGGGAGAAACGGACTCAAGCTCAACCCCTCCAAGACCGAGTGGCTGTGGTTACCGTCGTCCCGGTACAGCCAGCTGATTCCATCGCTGTGTATTGGGGGCGAAACAGTGGCTCCCACAGGAAGGGTTCGCAACTTGGGAATCCTCCTGGACTCACGGCTGTCCTTAGAGGACCATCTGACGGCCGTGGCCGGGAGGATGTTCCACCAGGTTCGCCTGGTGCGCCAGTTGCGTCCCTTCCTAGACCGGGACTCGCTACGCACAGTCACTCATGCCCTCGTGACCTCCAGGCTGGACTACTGTAATGCTCTCTACATGGGGCTCCCCTTGAGGTGCATCCGGAAGCTCCAACTTGCCCAGAATGCGGCCGCGCGGGTAGTGATGGGAGCGTCGTGGCGCTCCCACGTAACACCGCTCCTGCGTGAGTTGCACTGGTTGCCGGTGGTCTTTCGGGTGCGGTTCAAGGTGTTAGTGACCACTTTTAAAGCGCTCCATGGCATCGGACCCGGATACTTACAGGACCGTCTACTGCCAGCAAATACCTCCCGCCGTCCGGTACGCTCCCACAGAGAGGGCCTCCTCAGGGAGCCGTCGGCCAGACAGTGCCGGCTGGCG
This sequence comes from Bothrops alternatus, assembly GCA_034064705.1. Taxonomy (NCBI): domain Eukaryota; kingdom Metazoa; phylum Chordata; class Lepidosauria; order Squamata; family Viperidae; genus Bothrops; species Bothrops alternatus. Next base: position 101,056 of record JARGCV010000530.1, read on the forward strand.
ACCCCCAGGGGGAGAGCCTTCTCTGTGGGAGCTCCCACGTTATGGAACGAGCTCCCCCCCGAACTCCGTATAATAACAGATTTACGCACCTTCCGTCGGGAACTAAAAACATTCCTTTTCCGACAGGCCGGCCTGGCATAGAAGCTTCGGTTCCAATAGGGTCAAAATGTTTTAAGGGGACTGAGTATTTTTTAAATTTTGTATGTTTTGGGTTTTAGGATTTTGGCCAAATGATTTAATTTATTTTTAATTATTTTAAATTTTGTATATTTATATGTTTTTTAAATTTTAGGCTGTACACCGCCCCGAGTCCTTCGGGAGAGGGGCGGTATAGAAATTTAATAAAATAAAATAAAAATAAAATAAATAAATAAATACACAATTTTATTAAAGAGATAAAAGCAATACAAAGAATAAGACAGAATAGAAAAGTTTTTGACAATGATAAATGCACTTATATTTTATCCTATCTCAGGTTGCATCCTAATTTCCTGCTTCTATAATCATCACATCCATACATCGCTAATTTTTAAAAAAAAATTTTTTTTAAAAAACTTTTAAAAAATTTTCCTCCCAAAAGTCCATCAGGAGTTTCCAGTCAGAACTAAATGCAACAGTTGGTTTTGTTTTTTTTAAAGTGAAAAGTTAATTTTGCCATCTCTTAATGTTGCCCATCACTGAGGACTAGAAACATGAGGGAGTTTTAATTCAAAGACACTAAATCTCAAGATGTTTTAGAATGCCCAGTACAATTATGAGTGTTATAGAGGCAATATATGTCATAGGTAGTAATCAGTGGAAGGTGTAAAAGCCGACTTAGATGTAAGGCTGGTTTGTGTTGTCCTCTGAGCATACACCCATAAACCAGGCAGCGACACTACTCACTTGCACCAATGGCGTGTCCCATGACGTAAACGATTACACAGGCAATGCTGAGATAAGGCATCCACCAGATCGCCTGGGGGGGGTGGAATTGAAATTATAAATTATATAAAATAAAATATTTAAAAGAGGTTGAAACTTTGGAAAGATTGCAGAGAAGAGCAGCAAAGAGGATTAGGGGAATAAAATATATAAAGAGCGGTTGCGGGAATTGGGTCTCTCTAGTTTAATGAAGAGAAGGACGAGGGGGGGCATGATAACAGTGTTCTGATATCTCAGGGGCTGCCCCAAAGAAGAGGGAGTCAAGCTATTTTCCAAAGCGCCTGAAGGCAGGACAAGAAGCAACGGATGGAAACTCATCAAGGAGAGAAGCAACCTGGAACTAAGGAGAAACTTCCTGACAGTGAGAACAATTAACCAGTGGAACCATCTGCCTCCAGAAGCGGTGAATGCTCCAACACTGGAAGTTTTTAAGAAGAGACTGGACAGTCATTTGTCTGAAATGGTATAGGGTCTCCTGCCTGAGCAGGGGGTTGGACTAGATGACCTCCAAGGTCCCTTCCAATTCTGTTATCCTATCCTATCCTGCATTCTATTCTATTATTCTATTCTATTATTCTATTCTATTATTCTATTCTATTATTCTATTCTATTATTCTATTCTATTCTATTCTATTCTATCCTGCATTCTATTCTATTCTACTCTATTCTATTCTTCTCTTGTTGTTCTATTCTGCATTCTATTCTAATTTCTAATCTTAATTCTATTCCAATTCTTAATTCTATTCTAATTCTTAATTCTATTCTAATTCTATTCTATTCTAATTCTTATTCTATTCTATATTCTATTCTATTCCATTCCCACACCCCATTAAAGAAAGGAAGCATGCTATGGTAGAATCTAGGCTAAAATTGTGGGGTTTTCCTCCGGATGTACCACCTCGATCCTCTTCCCATTCAAGCCAATCAAAGGCCTTTTTTTAAACGTACCTTGAGGTTCAGGGCTAGGGTTAGCACCGCACAGGCAACGCAGCAGACCCCGAAACCAACCAGAAGCAAAATCCTTCGTCCCAGAGCCTCGACGACAAAGACCTGCCGAGGGAAAAAGAGCACTAGATCAGGAAACCGAAGACCATAAGGCAGCGACACAGCTCACCCCCATCCTTCCCTTGCACCTCCTTCCCCACCTCCTTCAAACTGCATTTGCTTAGCAAACTCTGCTTCCCACCTTCCTTTCCTAAACAGCTGGGAAGAGTAAGAATTCCTACGTCGGGTTTAATTTCCTTTAAATTCTACTTCCTTGGGAATAGAAGCCATTTTACAGGTAGACCACAATCAAGACCCTAAATTTATGTCGTTAAGTGAGGATTTGTGGAGTTTGACCCCATTTTACGACCCTTTCTTGGCACGGTCATTTAAGCGAATCACTGCAGAAGGTCGCAAAAGGGGATCACACGACCCGGGGACATGGCGACCCGTCGTTAATACGAGTCAGTTTGACAAGCGCCTGAATATGGATCACATGATTGTCGGGAACGCTACAAAGGTTGTAAGTGTGAAAAACGGTCATAAGTCGCTTTTTTTCAGAACGGTCACTAAATGAACTAGGTCGAGAACTTTTACCTGTAGTTGTATGTGTTTGTGTGTATGGGGAGGGGAGGGGGGTATTCCCTCTCTATCGAAGCCAAATCAAAATAAATCATACCGCAATGATAGTCATCACCACGTTGACGGCTCCTGTTCCCACTGTGACGAACTGAACGCGGTTTTCCGCAATTCCGGCGTTGGAGTAAATCCGGTCCGCGTAGTAATACACCTGCAAACCGGATTGAAAACATTCCCAAGAGCGTGAATTTGACATCCCCTGGTTCTCTACACCCCTCAAGCTCTCCTTGTGGTCTCCTCTCCAATAACTGCCCCCGGCCCCCAACATTGTTGATGGATTTCCTTTCAACCTTCAACTTTCAGTTTAAACGATCCTTTCAACTCTCCTCTGAGAGTTGGGGTGAGCGAGGGGTGAGTCTGGACGACCTCTAGGGAGCCCCCGACTTCTTAAATTGCGTGGTTCATACCGCGTTGACCCCAGAAAGCTGCTGCCCCATCATCATGACGACGATGGAGATGAGCTGCCAGCGGAGGCCCGGGTAGGTGAAGAGGGTCAACACCGACATCCGCCCTTCGGCTTTTTCCGCTTGGTCTTCCTGCCGCATCTCCTCCATCTCGTCCTCCACGTCATCCGAGCCTCGCAGCTTCCTCAAAGCTGGATGAGGATGGGGGGAAAAAAGATGAAAAAAAATAAAATAAAATAAAATCTCACAGCCGGGGTCTCCAAACTTGGCCCTTTGGTGACTTGTGGACTTCAACTCCCAGAATTCCTCAGCCAGCGTGACTGAGGAACGTCAACTTAGAATCGGAAAAAGACACGACATGAAAGAAAAGAGGACTGGGGAGGGAAGAGGAAAACTCCAGGCAGCCGAAACACTGGGAGGCAAATATTCCTAGAAGGATCCGCTGGAAAAATATACCTGTCCTTGCGCCCTCTTCGTCGCCTTTCTGGATCAGCAGATATCTGGGAGACTCGGGGAAAAACGGCAATAAGAAAAGCTGCAACGCGGCAGGGACTCCCGTAAGAGCCATGAGGACTGGCCAGCCTGCACGGAGAGAGGGAGATGCATCACAACCACACCCCACAACGCCTGACACCACCACCACCACCACCACCACCCCGTGCTGCAGGAGCTTCTCGGGTTTACCTTCGGCGCTCCCGAGGATCATCCTCATGCCGAGAATCTGAGCCGCCAGGATCCCCACCGTGATGAACAGCTGCGGCATCACCCCGATAGCGCCGCGAAGGTTTTTGGGGGACATCTCCCCAAGGTACATGGGGACCACGTTGGAAGAAAGGCCTAATTTGGAAAATGACAACAGAATTTGGATGGCTTTCAAGAAGGGAATGGACTGCAGTCTGTCAGCAAGGCTGTAGGGCAGCGGTTCTCAACCTTTTTCAGGCCGAGACCCCACCTGCGCCGCCCATGCACGGCGCGACCCCGACCCAAAAAAAATGGCGGGCCCGCACCGTGCATGCGCGGCGCATCGCGCATGCGCGGGGCGACGGCCCGCATCGCAATAGGGAAAAAATGGCCCCCCAAAAAAATGGCCGACCCCAAAAAAAATGGCGGACTGCGGTGCTTGGCGACCCCCGTGAAATGGTCGTTCGACCCCAAATGGGGTCGCGACCCACAGGTTGAGAACCGCTGGTGTAGGGTCTCCTGCCTGGGTGGGGGTTGGTCTAGATCAGGGGTTCTCAACCTTGGCAACTTTAAGACTTGTGGACTTCAACTCCCAGAATTCCTCAGCCAGCAAAGCTGGCTGAGGAAGTCTGGGAATTGAAGTCCACAAGTCTTAAAGTTGCCAAGGTTGAGAACCCCTGGTCTAGATGACCTACAAGGTCCCAGTTCTTCTATTCTATGTTGTATTGTATTGTATTCCATTCCATATTCCATTCCCTATTCCATTCCACTTTACATTGTATTGCATTGTATTGTAGTGTTGTATTGTATTGTATTCTATATTCTATTCTATGTTGTATTGTATTGTATTATATTCCATTCCCTATTCAATTCCCCATTCCATATTCTATTCTATTCTGTTCTGTTCTATTCTATTTTTATTTCTATTCTATTGGATCACAACCTTTACCCCCAAATGGTTTTCCTGCCAATAACATTTTTTATTCCACTAGTTAAAGGACGATTCCTTGATTTCTCTACCCTTCCTTCCTCTAAATATTTTGTTTCCCTCTTCTTCTTCCATATCCCTAACCTCTGACTCACCATCTCAACCTTGGCAACTTTTAAGACCAGTGGACTTCAACTCCCAGAATCCCCCAGCCTCCACTCACTGCCTCTTTTTAACACAGACCTGGTAGATGGGCTAAGACAGATGGAGGTTGCCCTTTGTCCTCGTGCCGAGGTCTCACCTGCGCAGATGCCAATAATGATACGGCAAATGATGATCACTTCAAAGGTCTTGGCTACCTTGGAGATCCCCATGAGGATGGCGGGGACGATGGAGAAGATGTTGTTGATGAGGAGGGTGCCCTTTCTGGAAAGGAGGAGAACATCTCAAGAGGTTGAGGAGATTCAACCTGGAGCTCTTAACGCAGGGGTCTTCAAACTTGGCCCTTTGATGACTTGTGGACTTCAAATCCCAGAGGAAATCCACAAGTCATCAAAGGGCCAAGTTTGAAGACCCCTGCTCTAAAGGATGAAGACACGGCCCTCAACCTTCTTCCTCTGTAGACAAGACCCTTTGTTAGTCCACAGAAGACCATCCCAGGAGGTCCTCTTTGCTTGGACAGCCAACCACACCCAAGAGGAAACCCACGCCAGATGTTTCTCCTGACACGGTGAATGTTTTCTATCTCCCAGGCTAGCAGGAGCCCTTCACTTGACCCAGGATGTGAATTGTGTAAGCGAAAAGAAGGAGGAACTCTTCCACCTACCTGCCACAGTTGTTCACCATGGGCCCCACCATCAACGATCCAAAAAACCCCCCAAGTGGGAAGAAGGACACACTCAAAGACCAGAGAGCCGTCATCAAGCTCTCATCCATATATTTGCTGTATCGTCCCTGGTACGTTTCATTGTAAAATTGTTGCATGAACTAGAAGAAGGATGGATGGAAGAAAGGACCAATCAGAGGAGGATCAACAAGCACCCCAATTTGTGTGTGTGTGTGTGTGTGTGTGTAGGGGTGGCTTCCTATGGGTTGGGTACCTATCCTTCTGAGCCAGCAAAATTTGTGGATTATTGTAGAAAGCACCTAGATTGACACAAGTAGATTTAAGCAATATTGCAAGTTGGTCCTTTGGGCTGAAAGACTTCACCGCTCACAGCTACTTTTTTCTAAATCTGTGTTTCTCCATCTTGGCCCCTTTGAAGAGAAGTAGACTTCAACTCCCAGAATCCCTCTGGGATTTGAAGTCCGCGGCTCTTAAAGGGGCCGCAGCTGAAAAACGCTGTTCTTTTTCTTAAGCCGAACTGAACTGAAAAAAATAATAGTAATAAGCCTTATCTGCATTTTTGGGCATCTCTGCCTTCTTTGAAATTTATAAACTGCCCCTAAAAGCCCGCCAAATGAATTATATAACCCCAACGAACCAGAGCTGGAGAATTGATCACGGAGACGTTATATCCATACTGGAAGGACGATCCGAAGGCAGCGACGAGGGCCACTAGAGAAAGCATCAAAGTCATTTTCTGCAAAAAAACAAAACAAAACCAAGAGACACAGAAAGAATATTACTGAACTAAGGCAGATAAACTAAGAGACCGAATTACTCTTCAAAACCCTTTCTAACGGATCCTTCTAGCTGCGTGCCTCGGTCTTCCCATCTGCAAAATGGGAAAGTAACTGAAGGGAATTAACTTAAGAGCATCCTCTTAATCAGCTAAGCCAACGTGCAAACATTTCGGAATATTTCCATGCAGAGAAAATGAGTGGGTGTGGGGGGGAGGTGATAATCTCAAATCTGCACGGACCCTTTGTTCAAAGGGAGAATTCCCCATCCCAGGGATGGAATTGGTAGTGCCGCTGGCAAGCCCAGGAAATTTGGGAATTGCTCCAGCCGGAAAGTGAGACAGCCTTTAAAAATGTTTATTACGCGGGAGGGTTTGTGTGATCAACTTTCCTAAAAAAAATAAATAAAATAGAAATTAAAAAAAACCCTGTGTCCATTTGTGTCCCCCACCCTCAAATGAAAACTTGCACTCACCCCCTTCTGGGGTTCCTGTGCTGTGAGCTGTGGCATTTTTCACACTTTCCTGCCCTGCAGACCTAAAGAGAGGAATGGAAAAAGAAAGGAAAATTATACATTCCACAGACAGGGCTATAGAGGTGTGCAATTAAATGCAGCAAGATAAGTTGCTGGCATAGCAGCAATTTATTTTACAACCCTGCACCTGGATAAAATGGATAAAACCCTGCACCTTCTTGTGTAGCTCATTTCCCCCACCCCCTTCTACTTCAAATCACAGGTTGTTGCAGGGATGGTGGAAGAAGAAACAGGTTCGAATCATGCTTGTGCCAGGTGGGAAATCCTTTTGTTTCACCCTCTACCAATCTCTTGTCCTTGCCTTCGAAAGATTCTCCAGTAGTGTTTTTCAATCTTGGCCACAATAAGTCTGGACTTCAACTCCCAGAATTCCCTAGCCCACTGGGGGATTCTGGGAGTTGAAGTCCAGACATCCTAAAATAGCTAAGGCTGAGAAACACTGCCCTACGCAAATGCCTTTCCAAAGCACTCACAACTACCCCAGTACTCCCTTTTTAAAACCTGCCCACAACCTTCCAGTTATTTGGTATTACACCTCCCAGGAGCGCAGCCTGGGGCTTATTGGAATTGTAGTTGGGGACATCTGAGAAAAATGATATCCTAGATCTCATTTTTCCCTCTTTGTGGTGCGACCTCCGGAGACGTTTTTTAAAAGTAGCTTTTAAAAGTTAGGCAGAAAGTTTAATAAGCAGAATAGGAAGAAGAAAAAAAAACAAGGAAAATTGTTTTGATTTAGTGCCATTCAGAATTAGAAGCAGCAAATTCCAGGTTTTGGAGACCAGAACATCTGGGCTACCTGGATAAGAAACAGGATGCTGGGCTTTAGGGAAAATATTTTTTTGTGAATTAAAATTCGCTATTTCATTTCTGAAAAACGATGCTCAACCGCCACGCTACTTTTCAAATATGTAAATGCAATATTGGAAAATTAATAAAAAAACTTGGACAGAAAAATAAAATTCGCTATTTCTAAAGATCAGCATTTTGAAGCTCGGATTACATACGGTATGTCTGCATTCCATAACTCATTTTAAAAAACAACAGGGAGTAGCTGTGGATGATAGGAATTGCAGTTCTCAAGTCTTCTATCACAGAATACCACTTTCAATTTTTTTGTGTGCTTTCCAACACATCAAGAACAGGAAAAACACACACACAGAGAGCCAAAACCCCAATCCATCACGCAAAAAAGTAGATTCTCTTTTGGGATCTACAAATCAACCTGGCTACGAATCAAACTGAAGTTAGATAAATAAAGTTTGCAAGGCCAGGGAAGCATCATGGCACCAAGGCCAAACTAGAGCAATTTCTAAAGAAAGGACCCTAAAACAAAGGGATGAGCCAAGCTTCCAGGCAGGAGGTAGCCATGAGCCCATTCCAGTTTGTTTGTTTTCTTTAAATATAATAATCAGTTTTGAAAAAGGATTTTCTCAAAGGGTGAAACAAAAATACAAAACACGAAAAGGAAAACAGCCAACTGCTTCCAATCTGAGCAATGATCCACAAAAGGGTTTATTAATTCCAAATAACTCGGACGTTTACTTTTCTTCCTGGATTTTTTTCCCCAAGCCTTTTGCTTTCTCCTTTCCACTTCAATTTTCCCCACCATTTCCCACCCACCCCTTCAATTTGTTTCCCTCTCTTGTATTCCTCTTTTAGGATCCCATCAACCCCAGCTAGCTAGCTGGCTGGGGATGATGGGGTGCCAAAGGCGGATTCTCCAGCTGGGGCAAAACTAGTGATCCAATAACCCCCCTGCCGTCAAAATCCCACTTAAAAAAAAACAACCCAACCGCATCACAATTTATTCCCCTTTTACAGACATCCTACAAAGTTTTCTTAACCCAATAAACAAAATAAATAAATAAATAAAACGACTTGGTGAGCGAATGCTTTCTCTAAAGTCTACCCAACAGGATTCAAAAAATAAATCCTTTTTTTTTGTTTTGGCATCTTTTGTTTTATTTTCCTTACCTTCAAAGCTGTAAGAATTCCTTTTGGGTTTTTTTTTTTGGTTTTTTTTTTTGGAGCCTGCAATTTCCTTCTTGTAGAGGTGTCTGGATGCCCTCACAGCTTAGCTGGTGTGAATCAACAATCCAGAGGCCAGCCAGCTCCCTTCATCCTATATATTCTTTTCTTTTTCTGACCCCACCCCCTCCTCCCCAGAAAATTCCTTTTTGTGTAAGGCTATTGGGAGGGAACCATTGCTTACGTGACCCCTAACAGATAAGCCCTCCAGCCATTCTCTGGACTGACAGCCCATGACTTATTTTAAAAAAAATCTCCTTTCCTGGCTGGGATGACCTCCATAACCCTCAAGTAAAATCACTGCAGCACGTAGATACAGCACAAACCCCCAAAACTATTTTATTTTATTTTTTGGCTAGGGAGGAAATTCCTGATTCTCCTTGGGGTGCACAATACCTTCTCTCTTGTTTCTCTCCGGTTGTAGATTAGGATTTCTCCGTCCAAGCCATCAGAAGGGGGGGGGATTATCTTTCTTTGCAAAGGGATTTGAGGCTTCCTAAGAGTATAAAACAAACTTCCTTTTTTGTTTGTTTTGAAAAGGTGTAAAGACATCCTTCCACTTGGTGCCTTCACCAAGGATGCAGGCAGGAAAAATAAAATAATTTAAAAAAAAATTTTTTTATTGATTATAAAATTGTAAATATAACAAAGAATCGATATAAAAAACTCAACTGGATACAATCATCTACAAAATAAAATAGATGGTACAGAACAGCTAAATATATATATTTCTTCCTCCCCCCCCGCCCCGTATTTGGGCCGACAGGGTGCATCAAAAAAAAACAAACACTCAAGACACACACACATATATATTTCTCAACATGAATACACACAAACACACACACACACAAACACACAATCCCCATCAAAGCTTAGCATGCAAAAAAAAAAAATCGTGCAGGGATTTTGCCCAGTTTTGCTGGCAGTCGAGTAACATATACATTTAATAAAAGACTAATTTCTTTATTTTTTTCAGGCAAATTAATGCAGGTGAAATATGTGGGAAGGCCAGCTTTGGAGAATGGGACATAGATTTGTGTGTGTGTGTGTGTGTTTTTAATACATATGGTTGTGATTTTATTTTCCTCTTTTCTTTGTATTTGGTTTAGCTGAAAAACAAGCAGCAAGGATAATTGGAGGCCAATAAATTCCTTTAAATTTTATTTACATCCAGTTCCCCACCACCACCACCACCTCTATTGTATCCTATACTCCAGGGTGGCTTAAAGTTTGCAAATATGCAGTGCATCCTTATCACACTGATATGCAAAGTTCTCCTCTCTTCTTCTCCTCCATTTTCCTTCTCTTTAATCACTAACAAAATCAACCTGCCCTTATCTCAAGAATGGCTAACCCCTACCTGCAGGCTGGAGAGGAAAAGAGGAACCAAAACAAGGGCGGGGGAAAAATCCATAAAATGTAACATTTGCAAAAATTGGGGACTGCCTTTTCCTATTGTTCCCAAAGCTGTTTTCCAACCTTGGCCTCTTTAAAATGTGAAATTCCTCAGCCAGCCTGCTTGTAAGAGAGGTGGACTTCAACTCCCAGAATTCCTCAGCCAGCATAGAGCAGAGCTGGCTGGGGAACTCTGGGAACTGAAGTCCACACATCTGAAACGTTGCCAAGCTTGAGAAACAGAGATTGTGCAAATAATTAAAGGCGTGCATGGATATTGACTTCCATGCTCAACTCGACACATCTTCGTCCTTCACTCACCTATTCACAATAAGGGGTAATTTTGGAGCGAGACTGTTCTTCCAGCCACAGGGGGGGGAAATTCCAGGTGTCTCCCTCATGTTTTCTCCATCGTTCAGGAACTCAGCCAAGCTGCTCACCACTTTGAGAAATTAAACGCTCCAGTTTGGGCTTTGCTGCGCACAGTTGCACCTGGAAATATAAGAAGCATACAGCAGCATAGTGATTATATGGCATTTCCCTCCCAGCTTTAACAAAATAACAGACTTGGAAGGGACCATGGAGGTCATCTAATCCAACCCTCTGCTCAGGCAGGAGACCCTATGCCATTTCGGACAATGGCCATCCAATCTCTTCTTAAAAGCCTCCAGTTGTGGGGCACCCACAACTTCAGGTGGCAAGTTGTTCCACTGGTTAATGGTTCTGTCAGAAAACTCCTTAATTCCAAGTTGCTTCTCTCCTTGATTAGTTTCCACCCGTTGCTTCTTCTCCTGCCTTCGGGTGCTTTGGAGAATAGCTTGACTGCCTCTTCTTTGGGGCAGCCCCTGAGATATTGGAAGACTGCTATCATGTTCCACCCTAGTCCCTCTCTTCATTAAACTAGACAGACCCAATTCCTTCAACCATTCTTTGTATGTTTTAATCTCCAGCCCCCTAATCATCATCTTTGTTGTTCTTCTCTGCACTCTTTCCAGAATCTCTGTCTTTTTTATAATATGGTGACCAAAACTGGACACGGTGTTCCAAGTGTGGCCCTATCGAGGCATTATAAAGCGGTTTTAACCCTTCACCTGATCTTAATTCTATCCCGCTGTTAATGCAGCCCAGCACTGTGTTGGCTTTTGGGGCTGCTGGCTCGCATTTTAAGTGACTCTCTCGTGGTTACTACTGTTGAGTTAGATTTCACCTGAGCTCTTCCTGTACGTTGGATTTTTTCCTGCCTAAGTGTAAAAACCTGTCTTTTCTCTACACTGAATTTCATTTTGTTACATGGGGCCCAGTGGTCAAGTCTATTGAGATCCATCTGGGCCATGAGCAACAGCTGGATCTTACCCCCCCACACACACACACATCTGGACTGGCCAAGTTCCCCAAGTCAGGTGGGTCCTGTAACCCTAGGCATGTCCCCAGACAGTAAAATTTAAGGGGATGGTTATCACATTTAAAGTAGAAATGACCAGAGGCCAAAATGCATTTCCTCCCCTTAATAGGTCAAGGGTCAGAATCTCTCCAGTTCATCTGGATTCCAACCCTGTGAAAAATAAATGATGATTTTGCAGCTGCTGCCTTCCTTTAGAAAGTGGATGCGGATAATCCCCAACCTACAGCTATTTGCTGAGTGACGACTCAAAGTGATCCCAAGGCTGAAAAAGGTGATTTGTGACTCTTTTTCACACTTACAGTCACTGCAGCATCCCCCTGGTCATGGGATCAAAATGTGGACATCTGGCAACTGACACACACACACACACACACACACACACACACACACACACACGGGTGGCAGGGTCCTCTGACTCCCTTTTGTCCCCTTCGGACACGCAAGCCAAATTCGCTTGGCAACTGTCTCACTTAGCAACAGAAATTTTGGGCTGTCTTGGTCATAGGTTGAGGAGTATCTGCGCCAGCATAATAACCTGCGGCTTCCCTTTGGTTAGACATTTTTTGCAATCCTATATCAAGCCTTGCCTTTGCAATAATAATAATAATAATAATAATAATAATAATAATAATAATAATAATAGTGATGATAATAATAATAATATCATCTAAGATTAGATAGATAGATAGATAGATAGATAGATAGATAGATAGATAGATATGATAGAGATAGATAGACAGATATGATAGAGATAGATAGATAGACAGACAGATAGAGATGATAGAGATAGAGATAGATAGATATGATAAGAGATAGATAGATAGATAGATAGATAGATAGACAGATAGAGATGATAGAGATAGATAGATAGATATGATAGAGATAGATAGACAGACAGACAGACAGATGATAGAGATAGAGAGATAGATAGATAGATAGATAGATAGATAGATAGATAGATAGATAGATAGATAGATAGATAGATAGATAGATATGATGGATATAGATAGATAGATATGACAGAGATAGATAGACAGACAGACAGAGATGATAGAGATAGATAGATAGATAGATAGATAGATAGATAGATAGATAGATAGATAGATAGATAGATAGATAGATAGATAGATATGATGGATATAGATAGATAGATATGACAGAGATAGATAGACAGACAGACAGAGATGATAGAGATAGATAGACAGATAGAGATGATAGAGATAGATAGATAGATAGATAGATAGATAGATAGATAGATAGATAGATAGATAGACAGACCAATAGACAGACAGATAGACAGACTGATAGACTGATAAACAGACAGACAGACATATAGACTGATAGACAGGCAGACAGGCAGACAGGCAGGGAGACAGACAGGCAGATGTATATATAAAGAGGACCGTGCTTATTCAGAAAACAGGTACATAGATTTTCCAGAATTTGTATGCAATATACAAATATACGTATATTGCATACAAATCCTGGAAAATCTGTTCCTGTTTTTCAGTTAAGCATGGTCCTCTTCACCAGTATGGATTACATTATGTTTACCTATTTACTTTTTGCTGAGCCCAGCTGATCTTTGGTATCTGCCCTACAGTCCAAGTCAGCATTAGCTCAGTTAATAAGAACAATTTAACTGACTGATAACCCAAATCAGATGACCAAGTCTTTTTTTTTTTGTTTGTACTTTCAGCTGCTGCGTTCCATTTCTTCCCAGTTGATATGACTCCATCTCCTTCCAGTATGGGTTAAAGGCCGGCGCAAATCTTTTAAAACACTGTTGTCAAGATCATTGCAAAAATGGGAACTCATATAAGTTCTCCTAGGAAGCGAAACCTGATTATCAGTCCTAATTATAATATTATAAAACAGAGCAAACTCAGTCCTTGCTCAATACAACTGTTTGCCTTCAGGTCAAAAAGACTCAAAGTGAAAGATTTAAGCTTGTCTTATTTCTGACCTGAAATTTAATGTGGTTTTTTTCTCTCCTTTGCATAATAAAAATAAACAACCCTCCAAAAATAGCATTTGTATTTTTTTTTCCATGTCTTGATTGTCTGCACGGATTTTCCAATCCCTTCCCAGAGGCACATAAAAATCCCAACAGGTCTAAAGCTAATACAGAATTTAAAACTCTTCCTTTCTTGCTTTTCCACTCCATTTGCGAAATAAATTCTTTCATTTTTTTAGTCCCACTGAGTCAGCCTCTTACATAAAAAGGCTACATGGTGATGCCAGATAATTGAACAGCATCCGTGCTTTCAAAAATAAAGAAATATTGGCAGAATCAGTCAAGAACGGGGTTCATTGGTGCCAAAGGATATTTTATTCTACTCCAAATTCTGCACTTTGAGCTCCTTTAAATTTCAAAGCCCTGTCGAGTTTCTAGTCCTCATCAGGGTGAAAAGGACTGAGGGACTCACAAGACAGCAAAAGATTTATTGGCACTATTAATAATTACAGCCAGCCAGGCACTGAATCCAAAGGCCAGACCATACCGCCCAGCACCTGAGTGTGTAACACACAATGTTGTGTAAGACTCCCAATTCCAGCCTTGTGTAGCCTCAAGCCTCTCCCCAGTGTGGGCCAAGGAAGAAAAGGAACGTCTTGCGGAAACACACAAACACTTTTGTCCAGAAACACAACCAACACTCACGCACCTTCTCCTCCGAGTCTTGAATTAAGCCTCTGTACATAGTCCTCGACTTACAACGGTTCGCTTAGTGACTGTTCAATGTTACAAAAGTGACTTAAGACCGTTTTTCACACTTACGACCACTGCAACCATCCCCACGGTCACGGGAACAAAAATCCAGAGGCTTGGTGGCAACTGACTCGTATTTATGACGGTGTGCAGTGTCCCAGGCAGTGACTTCCTTTGGTGACCTTCCAACAAGCAAAGTCAATGGGGGAACCCATTTCACTTAACAACCGTGCTATTAAACGAAACAACTGCAGCAATCCAGTTAACAACGGTGGCAAGGAAGGTCGTAAAGTGAGGCCAGACACACTTAACGAACGTGTCTCAGTTAACCACAGAAAATTTGGGCTCAGTGGTGGTCCAGGGATACCTGTATCTAATAATAATAATAATAATAATAATAATAATAATAATAATAATAATAATAATAATAATAATAATAATAATGTTGGAAAGGACCTTGGAGGTCATCTAGTCCAGCCCCCTGCTCAATGACCAAGATGGCTTCTGATGTTGCGTTCAATTCTTCAGCCCTCCCTGTGGTTTTATATGTAAGAGTGTGAGTGTATAGTTTTATGCATACCTTTTACGTAGCATGTTTAAACGTGTGTTACGCATGTTGTACACTTTGAGAGCAAGCAACTGAATTTCATTTTTAATGTGTGCCAAAAAAAAAAAAGAGAGAGAGACAATAAAGGTTATCTTATCTTATCCGCCTTTGGTTTTTCCAGCACCCAGCGAATGGGGCGTTTTGGGGGCTGCCCCCCTAAATGGACTGGGGTTGAGCCATTCCTGGCTTCCAAAAAACTTGGCACACCTGTTAAGTACTCTCCTGGCCTCGCCTACCTGTTCTCCCCACCTAGACATTCCTCCTCTTCCACCTTATCTCTTATCTTAATCCTTTGAGCCCCCAGCTTCTCTGCAGCTGAAAAGGGACTTTGGAGAGAAAGAGAAGAGAAATTCCTCCTCCCATCCCTTTTTTCCTTTCATCTCTTTCCCCCCCATTCATTCATTCTGGAGAGAGAGAGAAAGAGAGAGGGGGGGGCAATTCCTTCCCTTTCATCCTTCATTCATTCATTCAGGTCCAGATCGCAATCTGCGTAGGGGCAGAGATCCCTGGCTTAACTCTGGAGGCTGGTGGGATCCATCAATCATTAACAGACAATAGGCAGGTGTTCCACCCAGGAGATAAAAGGGTGGATTTTTATAAATGCATCCTCTTTGATCTCTCCCCACCCCTAATGCTGTGATACACTAACAAAAGCTCTGCTGGACCCTGGTGAGGCCTCCCCTGACTCTTAGGTGGCCCCCCACTCCTAGGGGTCCGTCTGGCCTCCAAGGGGTCCACATTTGCTGTTTTTAACAGCATGTTTCTGCATTAGAGGGACTAGCAAAGGGGGAGAATTGCAGAACTGCAGCTTGAATGGTCACGAAAGGGATAGTTGTAAGTTGAGGACTACTGTACTACGATAGAAAAACAGTTAAGGAGGAAGTAAAACAGTGCTAACCTGGTTCCCGCATTGAACTAAATACTTTGTTCGGCTGAAACTCTAATAGCTGGCTTAACGTGTGGTCACCCTGAGGCTTTTCACTGTAATTTATACCACGTTACAAGGCCATCAGATACCTGATGAAACCTGATCTGATACCTGAACAGCACCGAACAAAGTGACTTAGGATTGTTTTTCACACTTACGACCGTTGCAGCCTGCTCGTAACGTGATCAAGATTCAGACGTTTGGCAGCTGACGGTCGCAGCGTCCTGGCCAGATTCAGTTTAACAACCGTGTGACTTCGTTAACAACCGAACAATCGCTGAACAAACGTGTACAAGAAAAGTTGTACAATGGGGCAAAACTCAACCATTTCTCCCTTGGCAAATTAAGCCATCTTCCGCGTTCACATGGAAACCACCTCCACAAACTTGGCAGCTGCTGAAAAGCTAAGATTCTCTCTCTCACACACACTCACACACACAAAGGTAAACACACCCAGAATTAAGCAAAATAAAAAACGGGACGGGGTTAGCCCAATTTGAGAACGCAACTCCCTTGCTTTTGATCCGACCTGGTTATCCGTTGTCGGGTGAAACACAACCCATCATCCTGTCTCGATGTCAGTAGCTCGAAGCCACGCCTGGCAAATTTTCAATACGTTTGTCTCACTCTTAATAGAGAAACTGCCTCAAACCACAGTTACTTTTCCTTTTCCTAAATGTCTACAGTGCAGGTGAAAAAGCTGTGTAGCTCAAGCCAAGATCCTGGAGTGAAAACGACAGGTTTCAAACAAGGTTTAAAAACAGATTGAAATGTTTTTTTTTCTGGGACAAGCAGATCCAGGAACAGATGAAAGGAGTTAGATATTTTATTTTTTATTTTTTTTGCATTCCTCCAGAAACCTCCAAAAATAATATTTGCGAAGGTTGGCCTGGCTTTGGTTGAAATAAAAACTCTTGGCATGTTCTGAAGCACCTCTGATTGAAAAGCCCTCTGGCTTTTTTTTTTTTTTTTTTTTAAAAAGCATCTCTTTTTAAGTATCCAAGGTTTCTGTGCAGAGAGCTGGCAGTTTAAAAGCCAGCTTCTAAAAATGCATCAGCTTGTTAGGATCAAAGATGACTGACCACTGGTGTGTGTGTGGGGGGGAGAAGCACATGATGAGATAAAAAAATTAATTTGGACATTCAGGGAGGCAGCCATCAAAATGGACTTTGGTCCCAGCTGAGGGTGTTCTGGACTATCAGACTGATGGATTTTGTTTTCGTCCAGGCATGTTGGAATAACATTATGGACTCAGCCAGCATTTTAAATCTTTCCCTCTTGTTCCAGTGTAAAACATGTTTTTATGATTCCAGTCTCAAAACTTTCCTTGGGGGTGGGGGTGGGGGGGTCTTCTTTGGCCACATACAAACAGTCCTCAACTTACAGCAGTTTAGTTAGTGCCCGTTCAAAGTTACAACAGCACTGGAAAAAGTCACAGGACCCTTTTTCACAGCATCCCCAGGATCCTGTGATTAAAATTCAAGTCGCTTGGCAACGGACTCATATTCATGACGGTTGCGGTGTCCCGGGGTCATATACCCGTGAGCCCTGCACAGCAACGGAGTTTGGCTTGAGGACTAGCGACTTGACGGGGCTTCGTCTCTCAAATCGGGAACCACAGTCCCGGCACAGAAAAAAAAAATAATAATGGCATTTTCTTTTCCAGCAGTCCTTTTATTAAGCTTCTGAACTAACATCGTTCGCTTTTCTTTTTATATTTACCTCCGTAACCCTGGGAACTACTGTGAAATTGTAAAGACCTTTGCAAAGAGACACCTCAGCTGGAAAGTCAGAAGTTTTGCCTCCAGAAATTGTGGGTGCTCCATCACTGGAGGTTGTTTTTTAAGAAGAGATAGACAGTCACTTGTCTGAAAGGGTATAGGATCCCCTGCTTCAGCAGGAGGCTGGACTAGAAGACCTCCAAGGTCCGTTCCAGCTCTATTCTATTCTATTGAAGCTAAACTCAGAAAGGGAAACTGGATGACCAGCGTGTAGAAATGGCTAAAACACTAAAAACCTCACCCTGCCGTGCTTCAAAAAGGCAAGCCTATTGAATGCTCAAGGCTTAAATAAAATCCCTTTATTTATCCTGCTGATAAAATAACAATTGAGAGGAGTTAAAAAAAAAACAACAGGGCAAATTCTTCTGATCAATAAAATCATCAATGACATTCATCAGGTAGACAGACAGACAGACAGACAGATCGACTTACCTATTTCCAGTCAAGTCCCTTTTCACAGCCAAACCAGAGGGGAAACCGCAATTGCAACATGAAAAAAAAAAAACCCAGCTAAAATGAACGATTGTGTCTTCCCCCCCCCCCCGTCTTTGGACTTTGGTAGACAAACCAAGTTACTTCACAGCTTGACTTTGCTCTTTTGCTACGGGGAATAACAATTTTCCTCTGTCCATCACCCACCACTTTGGGAAAAAAAAGGATAAAGCCAAGGCCAGGTTGGGTTATTAAATAAAAACAGATTAAATTTTTTTTCCCCCTCTGCAATTCCTCACTGGGATTGTTTCAAACCTCAGCCCGGTGTGGGTTGTCGGCAAAGCAAAGGAGCATTGCACACCTCCCTGTAACACACCTTACTTGGCAGGAAAAGCAGGCCTGCGGCGTTTCTTAGCCACAAAACTGTTGCCGGGACAGGCAAACAAACGCAAGCAAACACAACCCCCTTCCATCAAAATTCTGCAAGGTTGGGATTAGCAAGGAGAAGAAACTGGGGGGTCAAGAAGGAAGACAATTTGGCCATAAACACACACCAGACTTGGGGGCCAACCCTGCACGGTTTATTATTTAACTCCCTTTAACGAACAACAAAAATGTGTCTCGTGCAAAGGAAAACGCAGCCGGCTGGCAGAGGAAAGAGCAAAACTCAAAACCAAATCAGGCACGTAAACTGCATGGCAGGGATGTGGGTGAAAACACCCAGTGGTGAAAATCTATTTTACACCGTTGGTGTACTGTACGGCTCTCCATTCCCCCAATGCCCCTGTCAGGTGCTGAGGATTACAATCCCCCAGGTAAAAAATTAAAAAAAAAAAACCCCAAAACACCGTAAAAAGAGGTGCATGCAATACTTCTCATTCCAAAAGATTTCTGCAAAGAAGCAATTCAAGAGTTGTGCAGAGAAATAAACGATTAAACAAGTTCTGCGGGCAAACAATTAAACCATCTCTAGCCATCACAGCCCAGCAACAGATAGCCTGGATTCCAGAGGGGGCCAGATCCTGGCTTGGATACTATCATCCCAACCCTGCCTACCTCGCAGGGTTGGGATGAGGATGGCTGATCGAAGAGATACCCAACTGGCTTTTCCACATTCCTAAGGTCTGCCACCCTCTTTTGCTGCGGTATTTCGTTAAAGGGCATTAAGTAATCTGGAAGAGTGCAAGTCCTGCCTTAGGTAGAAGGGCAGCTCTCTCCCCCCCCCTCTCTCTCCATTCATCATATCTATCTATCCATACATATCCAACCTATTATCTGTCTATCTTTTCCATCCATCCATCTATCCATCCGTCATATCTATCTATCTATCTGTCTGTCTGTCTATCCGTCTATCCATCCGTCCATCCATCCGTCCATCCATCCATCCATCCATCCATCCATCCATCCATCCATCCATCCATCCATCTATCTATCCATACATATCCAACCTATTCTATCTTTTCCATCCATCCATCCATCCATCCATCCATCCATCCATCCATCCATCCATCCATCCATCTATCTATCTATCTATCTATCTATCTATCTATCTATCTATCCATACATATCCAACCTATTCTATCTTTTCCATCCATCCATCCATCCATCCATCCATCCATCCGTCATACCTATCTACCTACCTACCTACCTATCTATCTATCTATCTATCCATCCATACATACATATCCAACCTATTATCTGTCTATCTTTTCTTTCCATCCGTCTATCTATCTATCTATCTATCTATCTATCTATCTATCTATCTATCTATCTATCCATACATATCCAACCTATTATCTGTCTATCTTTTCCATCCATCCATCCATCCATCCATCCATCCATCCATCCATCCATCCATCCATTATATCCGTCCGTCCGTCCATCCATCCATCCCCCCACCCCCCACCCCCCCCCCACCTATCTATCTATCTATCTATCTATCTGTCTGTCTGTCTGTCTGTCTGTCTGTCTGTCTGTCTGTCTGTCTGTCTGTCTGTCTGTCTGTCTGTCTGTCTGTCTGTCTATCTATCTATCTATCTATCTATCCTTATATATCCATCCATCCATCCGTCATAAATACTGCTGTCTTTCTTCTTAGGTCGTCAATTTGGTTTAGGGACCTAAAAAATTAATGCCAGTCTGAGGGGGGGGAATGCATTTGAGGAGAAGGGGTACATTTGATTCCAAGTACAACTGGATTTATGGAACAGATTTTATGCATCTAGTAATAGCAAATCGGCAGGGTGGGGGAAAGTGACCCTTCTGGGGGCATTGGGGTGACAACTGAACAGACAAACTCCACATTTACATCCCCAAAAACTTTAATGAAAGCAAACACACACACACACCTCGCTATTTACAAAGGAACAACCCAAGCACTGGAATGTGGGTTGCCACACACCTTGTCACAATCCAGGCATGTGGAAAGCGAGGCTGATTTGGCAGAAAACGGAGGACAAAAGGCAGAGCTGGGCTCCACATTCAGACGAAGTTTGAGTGGAAAGCACGGATTTTGCCCGCTGGGCTCCCCCTAAACAGGATTCTGCTTGGCCCTGTGGAGGGGCATCAGGCTCTGGATCTCCAAAAACTTCTTGTCTTTGGTCTCGGGGATAATCTTCAAGATGTAAAAAAAAGTCACCAAGCTTATAGGGCTGGCAAGCAGGAGGCTGTAATGCCCTATGTAGTTCTGGAGAACAAAGGAAAAAGGTTGGGATCCAAAGGGATCTACTGGATCGCTTTCGACAAAGGTCCGGGCTGTGTTTCTCAGCCGAGTTTAAGATGTATGGACTTCAACTCCCAGAATCCCCCTGGCAGCATATATGTGGGTATATGCATAAGGGTACTTTTTCAGAGCTGAATGCAATGAAATTTGCTTTTAATGTATGCTGATTAGTGTACATTTAAAGTGACAGTAACGTTTCTGTTTCTATTCTATTCTCTATTCTATTCTATTCTATTCTATTCTATTCTATTCTATTCTATTCCTTTCTAATTCTATTCTATTCTATTTCTATTTTATTCTATATTCTATTCTGTATTCTATTCTATTCTATATTCTATTCTGCATTCTATTCTATTCTCTATTCTATTATTCTATTCTATTCTATTCTATTCTATTCTATTCTATTCTATTCTATTCTATTCTATTCTATTCTATTCTATTCTATTCTATTCTATTCTATTCTATTCTATTCTATTCCTTTCTAATTCTATTCTATTTTATTTCTATTTCTATTCTATATTCTATTCTGCATTCTATTCTATTCTCTATTCTATTATTCTATTCTATTCTATTCTATATTCTATTCTGCATTCTATTCCATTATTCTATTCTATTCCATTCCATTCCATTCTATGGACTTCAACTCCCAGAATTCCCCAGCAAGCTCTCGGAGTTGAAATGGCTATATCTCAAACTTGTCAAGCTTGAAAAATATGGCTTTAAAGCTTCTGTTTGCCCAGAATATGGCTCCACCAGCTGCACACCTCTCTTTGCTATGGTTTACCTTTCCAAAGGTTGCCTACCTCAGCCACTGAAAATCTGGTTTTCCCAACCACCCTCATCTTTCCCGGTTGAAAAAAAGGGGGGGCATTGGCCTTCCTGATCTTGGGGTGGGTTTTTATTCCTGACTCCGAGAGATGGGCGAAAAGTAGCTGCAGGTTCTCTCACCTCTGCGTAGACAAAGATTAAGACTGTTGCGTAGTTCAGGAACCAGTGTAAAAATTGTCCGATGACGTAAGCAGAGGAGCGGGAAGACTGCAGAAACAGTTCTCCAATCAGCAGGTTGATCAGGGCACCTGAGGCGTCAAAAGAAGGAGGGAGGGAGGGAGGTGGACAGAGGGAAGGACAGAAGGAGGGAAGGAGAGGAAAAAAGGAAGGGAGGGAAAAGAAGAAAGGGAGGGAGGGAGGAAGGGAGGGAGGGAGGTGGATGGAAGGAGAGGAAAGAAGGAAAGGAGGGAGGGAGGAAGGGAGGGAGGGAGGGAGGTGGACACAGGGAAGGACAGAAGGAGGGAGGGAGAGGAAATAAGGAAGGGAGGGAAAAGAAGGAAGGAAGGAAGGAGAGGAAGGAAGGAAGGAAGGAAAGGAGGGAGGTGGACAGAGGGAGGGACAGAAGGAGGGAAGGAGAGGAAAGAAGGAAGGGAGGGAGGAAGGGAGGTGGATAGAGGGAAGGACAGAAGAAGGGAGGGAGAGGAAATAAGGAAGGGAGGGAAAAGAAGGAAGGAAGGAAGGAAGGAAGGAAGGAAGGAGAGGAAGGAAGGAAGGAAAGGAGGGAGGTGGACAGAGGGAGGGACAGAAGGAGGGAAGGAGAGGAAAGAAGGAAGGGAGGGAGGGAAAAGAAGGAAGGAAGGGAGGAAGGGAGGAAGGGAGGGAGGGAGGAAGGTGGACAGAGAGAAAGACAGAAGGAGGGAGGGAGAGGAAAGAAGGAAGGGAGGGAGGGAAAAGAAGGAAGGAAGGGAGGAAGGGAGGAAGGGAGGGAGGGAGGAAGGTGGACAGAGAGAAAGACAGAAGGAGGGAAGGAGAGGAAAGAAGGAAGGGAGGGAGGGAAAAGAAGGAAGGAAGGGAGGAAGGGAGGAAGGGAGGGAGGGAGGAAGGTGGACAGAGAGAAAGACAGAAGGAGGGAGGGAGAGGAAAGAAGGAAGGGAGGGAGGGAAAAGAAGGAAGGAAGGGAGGAAGGGAGGAAGGGAGGGAGGGAGGAAGGTGGACAGAGAGAAAGACAGAAGGAGGGAAGGAGAGGAAAGAAGGAAGGGAGGGAGGGAAAAGAAGGAAGGAAGGGAGGAAGGGAGGAAGGGAGGGAGGGAGGAAGGTGGACAGAGAGAAAGACAGAAGGAGGGAGGGAGAGGAAATAAGGAAGGGAGGGAGGGAGGAAGGGAGGGAGGGAGGGAGGGAAAATAAGGAAGGAAGGAAGGAGGGAAGGAAGGAAGGAGGGAAGGAAGTTGCCAATTTTGATCACATGACCCCTGGGATGCTGCCAGAGTCCTGTGAAAACTGGTCAAAAGTCACTTCCCCCCCCCAGCGCCGTCGTAACTTCGATCGTTCCTTAAACCAACGGTTCTGAGCTGGGGGACTAACCGTCATCCATTGGCTATTAAAGTCTTGGTCTTGGCCTCTTTGGGATAAATGCAATTTTAGCAGGGGTTTCCCAGTTGGGGGAATAATCCCAGGCCTGGCTGTGAATCTAGCCCATGTGCGGCACGGGTGGCCTGCCCGCCCGCAAACCCCAGCTACTCACTTGGCCCCATGGCGTGGACCAGCAGGAAAATATTGGTGAGAATGTTGTTCAAGAACGACAACCAGGCAAATTTGTCCTGCCCAGGAAAAACAACAAAAAAAAACCAGAAAACATTTCAAGCCAAAGAGAGAGACCATCCATCATCTTACATTTCTGCTGAGGGAAACTGAGTCCAGGATGCGTTTTTCCCCCTCCCCCCCCACAAATTAAAGTCCAGAAATTAAAGTCCAGACTTTGGATGTCTGGAGCCAGCTCCCCTTAAAATTTTCTTGAAGGCCACTGAGGTCCTCTTATTTCTGAGGAACTTCTCCACCGTTACTGTTGTATCTGGCCCTTCTCAGCTTAGTAAAGTCCACAGAAATATTTCTTTAAGAGTTTTATTTAACATAGTTCAAGAGATTCACTTCAAAGCAAGCTGCTGGCATTTTGTTTGCGGAACGGCCAAATCTGACTTATTTACATTCAGCTTAAACATGCTCTCCCCCCTTCCAATTAACTCACTCTTTATCTCTCAGGTTGTCCAAGATCTCATTAATCTTCCGTACATTCCAAAAACACCAGAAAACTGAGTTCAAACGAACTTCTCAAGGTATCAGGCTACTCCTTGATATTAACGTTGCTCGTGACAAAGCATTAGTCCCACCTTCACCTTCTAATATAGTTTCCGATACGTCACTTCCCCCGTGGCTTCCTTTTTCCACGTAACTGAAACCTCCTAGCAAACCTTCGGAATCTCGGATCAAGCCATATATTTTCCTGTTCCAAGTCTGACTCTCCGCTTTGAGAGTCTGACCCAGACTGCATGCAAATGTCCTCCCTGTCTGTCTCTGCTGCCGGGAGGGGAAAGCACCCAGAGGGGCCTGGTTGCTCCTCCTCATCTTCTGACATTTCCCAAGCTGGTCTAGAGACACCCACAACAGTTACGTACCTGTAAATCTATGGTCACGGTGAGCAAGAGGCAGAAGACCGTCGCCATCCCAAACCCAACGAGCAGCTGGAGTTTGCGTCCTTTCGTGTCCACAATGTACATCTGCAAAACGGCGGGGGGGGGGGGAAACGGGATAAATCGCCACCCACTGGTTGCTCTCCTGGGGCGGAACAGAGATCACCTATTGGTCTATTTTCCCATCTCCGTTCAGCTCAAAAAAACCAAAAAAACAAAACCCAAAGCCGTCACGGTTTGATTTCAAGTCAGGAAAGAGAAACTCAGAAAGGCAGGCAGGAAACAAACCAGGATTCAGCCTCAGAAGGGCTGCTCTGCTCCGCTGAAAAGCTACATCTGGCTTTTTCAACAAACCGGGTTTAAAAAAATGAACACTGAAGGAGGAGGAGGAGGAGGAGACGCTCACCCCGTATAAGATAGCCAAGATTAACAAGGCAGTGGTGATCATTTGGAAATATCGGGCGTTTTTGTAGCTTAACCCCGCAGAAAAGAGAAATTTCTCGATGCAGAGGTAGATCTGAAAGAAAACCAGCACAACAAAAGAACTTGGGTTCCAGACACGCTCAGAAGATCGTCATCTACGTATCCCTAGAGCAGGAGCTCTCCAAACGTGTGGACTTCTTCTCCCAGAATTGAGGAGAAGGGAAGAACATTCACTGGGTCCAGAAACAAAGCTCTCTGGGGCTTGCCCATTGGGGTTTGTTCCAAGGACAAACCACAATTGATGGGTTGTCTGTCCCCACCCATCTGAGGTGCACCTTTTCAGGGGCACAGCCACACTGACTCCATCCAAAAATAACCCAGAGCTTGGTGGATGAGAAACCAAGATCCATCAACTTAGAAAGTTCTGCAGAAGAGATGGTTCCACTAGTATCTCTTCTGATCCCGTCTTTCCAGGAAACCTCAACATATGAGCTTCTAAGGCCAAGGGGAACTCCTGTGGGACCCAGAACCATCGGGTAGATACTTTCCATGAAGGTTAACGCCAAGCCAACATGGGCAACCTGGCACCACCAAAGTTACTCAGGGCCACCAGAAAGAACCTTCACCCAACCCATTCCATTTGGTGGTGGTGGTGCTTCTGACGATGACACTCAGCTTCTTAAGGGTCTGTCTTCCCTTACCACATTGACACCAGAAAGCTGCTGGCCGACTACTATAACG
The DNA here is from genome assembly GCA_034064705.1 of Bothrops alternatus. Classification (NCBI taxonomy): domain Eukaryota; kingdom Metazoa; phylum Chordata; class Lepidosauria; order Squamata; family Viperidae; genus Bothrops; species Bothrops alternatus. Next base: position 126,395 of record JARGCV010000530.1, read on the forward strand.
ATTACAGAAACCAGGTGCCAACGGAGTTGACGGTACCCGAGCAACCGCAGGGTGTTCATCTTCTTCTCGCCCTTCTCCATGCGGTCCTCCCATCGAAGTTCTTCCAGTTCATCCTCCACATTGCTCTGGAACCTGAGGAGCTTCAGGGCTGGGGAGAAGAAGAGGCAGAAAGCCCCACAGGTTGAGGTTGATGTGGGGCAAAGAGAGCAGGGTCCATGATAGGGCCTGAAGAATGGGTAGGCCAGGGCTAGGCAACCTTGGCTCTTTTATGACTCGTGGACTTCAACTCCCAGAATTCCTGAGCCAGGAGTCATAAAAGAGCCAAGGTTGCCTAGCCCTGGTGTAGGCCATGATGTTCTCCATGACCTTCTAGGGAAGGGAAAGCCAGGCTTTGAAGAAGCAGGATCAGGACAGGGCTGAACCCCGGTGTTGGAGAAGACCTCTGAGCAAATCGTGCCTGTTGACCACCAAGACAATAAACCGATGGTTCATCGAAGAAATCAACCCAGAGATCTTATATGAGGCACCCATAACCAGGCTGAAACCATCCTACGTAGATAGATTATCAGAAGATCCATCTCTTTGGAGAAGACTCTGAAACCAGGAAAGTTGGAAAGAACGGGAAGAAGAGGACCACCAGCAGCAAGGTGGATGGACTAGGCTGAAGGGGTGGTGAGTGAACCACTGGAAGATCTGAAGGACCACGCTGGGGACAGATCCTCCTGGAGATAACTTATTTATGTGGTCACTAAGGGTCAACACCAACTTGATGGCATAGAATCCATCAGATACCTCCTTTGACCTCGCCCCATTTTCACAAATCCTAGAGTTCGGGCTTGTTTAAACATCACACACACACCACCACAAGTTTAAGTATAGAAGATATTTGATCCCAGCACATACCTTCTCTGGCTTCTTCTTCTTCGTTCTTCTGTATGAAGAGATACCTTGGACTTTCAGGGCAGGAAGGAAGCAGGAGGATCTGCCAGATGGCGAACAGCCCAGGCAGGCTCACCAGTGCTGGCCAATCTGCAGGAACCGAAAGGAGGGCTCAAAGGAGAGGATGATGGGTGACGTAATCCCAACACTTCCCCCTTATCAAAGGGAAAGGGACCTTACCTTCAACGGTGCCCAGGAGTTCAGGAAAGGAAAATATCTGAGCCATTTGGACCCCAATCACTACAAAGAAATGGGGCACCATGCCGATGGATCCCCTCAACGTCAATGGGCTGATCTCTAGGAGATACATAGGAATCACACTGGAGAAAATACCTGGGGAACAAAAACATCCCAGACACGCTCAGAAGACCTTTCATCGTCATTGTTGGTAACATATCTCTAGAGCAAACTTGGCAACTTTAAGACCTGAGGACTTCAACTCCCAGAATTCCTCAGCCAGCCATGCTGACTGAGGAATTCTGGGAGTTGAAGCCCACAAGTCTCCATGTTGCCACCTTTAGAGGAATCCACCATTGTCCCAAAATTGCACGGAGTGAGTCTGGAATCACAGTGAAGGTGCCGGAGTGGAAATGAAGTCCACCAGCTGTGTAGCTTTGGGCCAGGACCACTCTACTTCCCAAGATTGTTGTTGTGAGAAAAACAGGAGGAGGGGGGCAATATTATGGATACCACCTTGGGTTCTACAAAATGAGGATGGGGTGGGGGGAATATACCCAATCAATCTACCAATCAATCAGTCAATCAATCAATCAACCAACAAGGCCAGTTTGAGACAACCATGTGGCCAGTCCTTTCCAAATAAAGTTGGCTTCAAGTCAACTCCAGAAAGCCAAGATGGTGGCCACAGATGTGGGATTCATAGGCTTAGGTAGGGTTTACTCCACACCAAATCTCCTCCGCTATGAGACCTCAGAAGGAATATGGAGGTGCCACACTTTTAATTCGGGGAGCAGAACTACTACAATCCTATTCATTGCTAAGGTCCTTGTTTGGCCACCAACATTAAACTTGTTCTCGCTGGAAAACATGGGCCCATTTTCATGGGAGGTAACCTTCTCTTGGCTTGGGTGTGTGCGCGCGTGTGTGTGTGTGTGTGTGATGGTTCAATGTGAAATGACATCCCCCCCACACACACCCACAACTCACCCATCGAGATCCCGATAAAGAAACGTGAAAACATGGCAAAGATGAACCCATGCTGAAGATTGGCGCAGATCATGAACATGGAACACACCAAGGAAATATAGTTGTCGATCATCATGGTCCATTTCCTGGAGACACAACAGAAAGAAATGGGTGGAATTCTTTTCCATCTTGGATAGTATTAGAGAAGAAGAAAAGAGCCGATGGATGGAGAGAGATTTGGGAGGTCCTAATAGGGTGGGAAACTTCATTTTAGAGATCAATTGTTCAGGTTTAATTTGTCCAGGCAAATAAGCAACTATCTAAGAGGTGCTTAACCATGATTTATTCATTTAAGACAGTCAACACTGTCTGAGTTCACCCAACGATACAAATCAGGAAGTTATATTTTTATTTAGCAGCTTCTGGAACTAAAGGATCTGAAGTCTTAAACATTCTGTTGTTGAGATTTTGACCGACAAGCTTCATTCTGCCCTTGGGTTTGTCCACTTGATTGGGGGTGTACAGCTGCTTCATGTCTAGTTCCCCGGACTGAATGACCACGGTTTATTAAAAGCAATAACTCAACAACGATTAAGAAAGATACAGAGGCTTAAGAATAGTGGGAATAATGGGATATTCACTCACTCTGCAAGCAGACATGGCTGCTTTCATGAGCCTCAAAGTTCGCTTCGATCAATTCTCCCAATTGGAGAAGATCAAATTCCATATCCAACCCTCTCAGGCTTGTGAACTTCCACCTACTTTTCTGGGAATGGACAAAGATCTCTCTCTCTCTCTCTCTCTCTCTCTCTCTCTCTCTCTCTCTCTCTCTCTCTCTCTCTCTCTCTCTCTCTCTCTCTCTCTCTTCTCCTCTCTCTCTCTCTCTCTCTCTCTCTCTCTCTCTCTCTCTCTCTCTCTATCTCTCTCTCTCTCTCTCTCTCTTCTCCTTCCCTTCTTACATTCACTCTACCCCCAAAACAGCCTTGACGGACTAAATCCATTTACCTGCCGAATTTATCCACCAGGACGCCGACAAGGAGTGACCCCACCATGGCTCCAACAGGGAACAGGCTGGTCGCAAAACCGACCACTAAGTCATCATGAAACGTATCGTTTCGATGGGCATTTTTCTTCATGTGGTAATATGTTAGATTATAAAATTGTCTGATGAGCTGGAAGGAAGAAAGGAGCAACTGAAATAGAGACCACCAGGTGTAGACGGTGGGCAACTTCGACTTGGCAGTAGCCCTGCTCTGCTGCACAGCCCCCTTTTAGGCTAATTCCTTAAAAAATGTAGAATAATAGTAATAATAATAATAATAATAATAATAGATGATAATGATGATGATGATAATAATAATATAATTAACAGAATAACAGAACAGTATAACAGAATTGGAAGGGAGCTTGGAGATCATCTAGTCCAACCCCCTGCTCCGGCAGGAAACCCTATACAATTTCAGACAAATGGATGTCCAATCTCTTCTTAAAAGCCACCAGTGATGGAGCATCAACAACTTTTGTTCCACTAATTGTTTTCGTTGTCAGGAAGTTTCTCCTTAGTTCTAGGTTGCTTCTCTCCTTGGTTTCCATCTGTTGCTTCTTGTCCTGCCTTCAGGTGCCTTGGAGAATAGCTTGACTCCCTCTTCTTTGGGGCAGCCCCTGAGATATTGGAAGACTGCTATCATGTCCCCCCTCACCCTTCTCTTTGTTAAACTAGACATATCCAATTCCAGCAGCCTTTCCTTATATCTTTTAGCCTCCAGTCCCCTAATCATCTTTGTTGCTCTTCTCTGCGCTCTTTCTAGACTCTCAACATCTTTTTTACATCGTGGTGACTAAAACTGGATGCCGTATTCCAGGGGTGGCCTTATCAAGGCATTATAAAGTGGTATCAACACTTCACATGGTCTTGATTCTATCCCTCTGTGAATGCCGCTTAGGACTGCGTTGGCTTTTTTGGCAGCTGCAGCACACAGCTGGCTCCTCTCCCTCCCTCCAATTTTAAACAAGTCCACTGGAGTTGGGCAGCCAATACATTTCAATAAATACAAGTGTGGTCCTCAAATTAGAACTCTACACTTAGGGACCATTCAAAGTTACAACGGCACTGGAAAAAATGACTTATGACTGTTTTTCACCCAGAGGTCACAGAATCAAAATTGGGCACTGATTCATATTTACGACGGTCGCAATGTCCCGTTCCCAGAAATGTGCAGAACAGATTTCCAAACTAATCGATGGACTTAAAAAAATGAAGATGGCAAATAACGTCCAATTTGTCGCATGTTACGGTAGCTGCCCTCTGCTTTGCGAAAGTCGCTCACCTTAGTGTCCGAGTAGCAGAGCCAGTGATTGTATCCCAGCTGGAGTGACGCTAAGCTGGTAACGAGCACAAGATAACGCGTGGTGTGTGTAAGCTTTAAAGAAAAAAAGACAAGGAGGGGGACCTCAGTGTGAAGGCAGACATCCGTATTCTTTAAAAAGCACAGATCTAGACAGTCTCCTCAACTTACAATACAATAAATATACATTTTAAAAAGCAATTTTAAAAAGTTGTAGGACAGGGGTCTTCAAACTTGGCCCTTGGATGACTTGTGGACTTCAGCTCCCAGAATTCCTCAGCCAGGCACTGAGGAATTCTGGGAGTTGAAGTCCACAAGTCATCCAAGGGCCAAGTTGGAAGACCCCTGTTGTAGGAATGAAAGAGGAAAGGAGGAAAGGGAGGGGAGAAGAAAAATGTTAAAGATATCAAAGGAACGCAGTTTTACTGGACAGCATTTGTTGCACGCAACCTGCACAAACCAGGGTTACAGCTAACCAAGTTAGCAAGAGGAACAAATGCAAATCTGGTAAAAAGTAGCCCCTATATTTACAACAGGGTTACTCTCTTTTTCAGGGCACAGGAAATATTGAATATCCCGTTCAATATTTCAGCCAGCTCCACTCGGAATCAGAATCAATAGGAAAGTTTGATTTTAAAGATTTTTTTTTTTTAAAAAATCCCCGTTGCTAAGGTCTCATAGCAGGGCATTTACATACATTAACATGAATTTGAATTTAAATGGGGGCAGGCCAAGGTGCAAAGCTGACCCACTTGAAAAACCAGCTGGCTAAATTTTGCTGCCCTGGATCCACCCTGCTCAGAGAAAATCCACAGCCCAAAAGGCTGGGAGCTGGGCAGCAAATATATTTGATATTTCGATTTATTATTATAACCTGGCTTTTCATCCAAAAAGAACAGCATTCACCTGTGCCAGCTCTTTCATTATCAGTTTCCTAACCATCTCTGTTCTGCTGGTGAGGACAGGAGTCACACCAAGCCACCTGGGAAGGAAAGAGGGCAGGTGGTTAAGAGATCCAGAAAATTTTTCCCTTAATTTTTTTTTTTTTAATCCCAAATGGAAAGAAAACTCAGAAACTCCAGGAAGGGAAGAAGAAAACAGATAGCAGAGAGAGAGAAGGGAGGAGGGAGGAGAAAAGGGGAAGGAAGGGAGGAAGGAAGGGAGATACACAGGAGGGAGGAAGCAAGGAGAAAAGGGAAAAGAAGGAAGGAAGGAAGGAAGGAAGGAAGGAAGGAAGGAAGGAAGGAAGGAAGGAAGGAAGGAAGGAAGGAAGGAAGGAAGGATACACAGGAGGGAAGGAGGGAGGGAGGAAGGATACAGGAGAGAGGAAGCAAGGAGAAAAGGTGAAAGAAAGAAGGAAGGAAAGAAGGAAGGAAGGATACACAGGAGGGAGGAAGCAAGGAGAAAAGGGGAAAGAAGGAGGGAAGGATACACAGGAGGAAGGGAGGGAGGGAGGATGGATACAGGAGGGAGGAAGCAAGGAAGCAAGGAGAAAAGAGGAAAGAAGGAAGGAAGGAAGGAAGGAAGGAAGGAAGGAAGGAAAGATACACAGGAGGGAGGGAGGGAGGAGAAAAGGGGAAAGGAGGGAACATACAGGAGGGAGGGAAGAAAGGAAGGAAGGAAGGAAGGAAGGAAGGAAGGAAGGAAGGAAGGAAGGAAGGAAGGGTTACTACTTCATTCCAAAATATTTGGCTTCCCTCCAAGCTCAATATTTTCTCTTTGGCTTCCCTTCCCCTCCATCTCTCCTTTCTCAACACCCCTCTTTGCCCACTAGACAAGACAGCCCCCCCAACCAGGTTCCTCCCCAGCCAGGCCTCGGGGTTCAACCAACGTTTTGGGGTGGCCTCTGCCAAGCTCTGATTCGAGGTCTGAGTCCCTCTGGATAGACAGCCAAATCAGGTCTCGAACCGGCACTTGCTGTGGAGAGCCAATCAGGCGAGGGCCCTGCAGGATTCCGCCATCCAGTTGACAGTTGGATCCAAGGCTGTGGTGTCCCAGTGGCCCCTGAAAGGGACGAGAAAGAGAAAACTCAGAAATCCAGTCTGCCTTTTAAGCCTCACATCTTCTCCGTCTCCTCCTCCTCACCACCACATCAACTAACCACCATGGTCGATTCAGGCTTACAGTAATTGGGCAAGCCCAGGCCTTGCCAGTTAGTGAATCGTGGCTTGTGGCTTAACTGGAGAAAGCAGCCAATTAGCCAGGGTTAAGCCAACCTCCAACTCAGCCTGCATGAGGAGTACCGCCCTAGACACACCAGAGTTATATCCTCAGCCCTTTGACCAGTAAGACACCAGGATTCAATAAACCACCACAATCCTAGTTTATTGAAAGGGTATGCCACCCCATTCTCAGTTACTGTGAAGAAGGCAACAATTCAGCCTTGGAGTGCTCCATGCTGCACAAGTGGCGATCACGTTCTTTTGTAAAAAAAAAAAAAAAGTCTAATTTCAGAGGAACACAATTAAGGTTAACACAATGAAATGAAATAAACCAGTAGCAGAACTGGGAACAGGACAGTGAGCGCTGCCCTCTGGTGGCCAGGTGCAGGCACTGCAACAGCCCAGAACGAATAAAGAGAAATCAAGAAGTAAAGAGAAATCATTACAAGATAAATCCTCGATTTACAACAGTTGGTTTACTGAACAAAGCTCCCCCAGCGCTGAAAAAAGTGACTTAGGACCGTTTTTCACACTTACGGCCATTGCAGTATCCCCACGGTCCTGTGATGTCTCACTTAGCAACAGAAAGTTTGGGCTCAAGAACGATTTAAAATAAAAAAAAAATAAAAAAATAAAAGAAACGTACTTTGCACGTTTTTGTCTCCGGGCCCTTAATCATATTAGTCGCTCTCCTTTGCACTTTTGTCTCAACGTCTTTTTTAATACTCTGGTGACCAAAACTGGATGCTGTATTCCAGATGTGGCCTCGCTAAGGTTTTATAAAGCGGCACTTACCTTTTCACATGATTTTGATTCAATGCCTCTGTTTACACAACCCAGGCTTGTATTAGCTTCTTTGGCTGCTGCCGCATACGGCTGGCTCATATTCCAGTGATTGTCCACCAGGTCTGGAAACAGATGTCTCCAGAGACGTCTTGGAGTAATATAATAGTGCCTTCTTAGATGCCTCTTCCACCCTTTTGTGGAAGTTTCCTTCCTTCCCTCCTTCCTTCCTTCCTTCCTTCCTTCCTTCCTTCCTTCCTTCCTTCCTTTCCTTTTGTCCCTCCCTCCCTCCTTCCTTCCTTCCTTCCTCCCTGACAGAACCCACCATCAAAGCAACAATTCTCTTCCACAACAAGGACATCTTGTTTATTTGAAAAACTGCAAACAAGAGAGTATCAAAATCCCAGCGGAATGAGCCACCTCCTCAAATGGAAGGCACGGATGGCACAGCGGAGGTCATCATCCTGGGTTTTTTAAACCTCCCCCCATCCAGCTGCCTGATCTGATCAGATCTGCCTTGGGACTCCTGGACGTTAATTCTTTTGAGGGCCTGCACAGCCAAGAGGTTCCGGATCTGCAGAAAATTCTTCTGTTTGGTCTCCGGGATGTTCCTGAAGATAAAGACAAAGCTAGCGATGCAGAGAGGCCAGAACATCAGAAAGCTGTAGGATCCAATCTTCCTCTGGGGGGGAAAAATTGACCAAAAGGCACAGTGGTCAGCATAATGTAGAAAGAGCCCCCCCCCGGATGATTCAAAATCCCCCCCCCAAAAAATGTCAGAATCCAGCAGAGTGTGTGGAAATGAGTGAGAACTGACTCCAAGTCTAGAGTCATTCTAAATTTGGGTTTCTAAATTGGATATATAAATAAATACTCCTTGTGTGTCCAATCACATTTGGCCAATAAAGAATTCTATTCTATTCTATTCTATTCTATTCTATTCTATTCTATTCTATTCTATTCTATTCTATTCTATTCTATTCTATTCTATTCTATTCCATTCCGTATATTCTATTCTATTCTGTTCTGTTCCGTTCTATTCCGTTCCATATTTTCTATTCTATTCTATTCTATTCTATTCTATTCTATTCTATTGCATTTCTATTCTATTCTATGTCCAAAATGGTATAGGGTTTCCTACCTGAGCAGGGGGTTGGACTAGATGACCTCCAAGGTCCCTTCCAACTTTATCATCATTATTATTCTACTCTACTCTACTCCACTCCATTCTGCATTTCTATTCTATTCTATGTCCGAAATGGTATACGGTTTCCTGCCTGAGCAGGGGGTTGGACTAGATGACCTCCAAGGCCTTCCAACTTTATCATCATCATTATTATTCTACTCTACTCTATTCTATTCCATTCCATTCTATTCTTCTGTTCTGTTGTTCTGTTCTATTCTACTCTAATTTCTATTCTATTCCAATTCTTTTCTATTCTATTCTTTTAAGCAGAGTAGAAAAGAAAAAAACAAACAGTTAAAAACGTTATTTGGTTTCTAATGTCCTATTAAATTTGGATCAGGTTGACAAGTATCCAGACTGGAGGGGCTCCCCACCCACCCACCCATGGGCTGCAAGTTGACGCATACACATGAATGCCCCAAAGGTGCTTTTTTTCCAAGAGGCCACTGGACTTCCTTTGTTTTTCTTGAAGACGTTTCGCTTCTCACCCAAGAAGCTTCTTCAGTTCTAACTGAATGGGTGGGGAACAGAAAGATTTATATTCTTTGCAGTCTTCAAGAAAAACAAAACAAAACAGAAGAAAGTCCAGTTGCCTCTTGAAAACAAGCCAGGATCTGGAGGACTGAGAATCCCCAAAGAGAGACACACACAGACATATATATATAAATACATATTTAAATAGGGGGGAGGGGGGAGGCTCAGCAACCAATTCGGATTGACTCACCCCGAACTGAAGGACCACAATTCCAGTTACAAAATTTAGAAACCAATGAACAAAACCTCCCAAGACGATTCCTGTCGACCTGGATGATTGAAGGAACATTTCAGCTATGATGACATTTGGTATCGGACCTGCAGGAGGAGGAGGAGGGGCAGAGGAGGAAGGGGGAAGAAGAGGGGAGGAAGGAGAGAAGACAGGAAAGGAGGGAAAGAAAGGGGAGGAGGAGGAAGAGTAGAAGGTGGGGGAGGAGGAAAAGATGGCGGTCAGAGAGGCAACCCCCCCCACCAATTATCCTCCTCCAAATCAGTGGGCTAGGGGCTCAGTCCCACCCCCCTCCCCCCCAGTTGAAGATGCTCTACCTGGACCTATGATGTGTCCCAAGAGGAAGATGATCATGAAGATAGAGGTGACATAAGACAGCCAACTGATAGCCACCTGTGGGAGGAAGTTTATTTATATTTATTTATTAAAATTACAGGATCCTCGCCAATTCTGGCAGGCCTTCAGCGGCATGACATCAAAAACACAAGAGCATTAAAACAAACGAGAATCGTATTTTATTTTATTTTTTCAAAAAAAAAAAAAGAAAACTATAAACCAAGGCCATTGAATGGTGAAATCTTCTAAATGACAGTACAGGCAGTCCTCGACTTACGACCGCAATGGACCGCACCCCCCCCAAAAAAATTTCCGTCGCGAAGCAAGACAATTCGCTACGTGGGGTTCGCCCCATTTCGCGGCCTTTCTCGCCAGCCGCCGTTACGCGAATCGCTGTGGCGGATAAATGAGCCACCTGGCTGTAAAGTGAATCGGGCTTCCACCCCCCCCTGTGGTCGCAAAAGGGGATTACGTGACTTTGGGACAGAGCGACGGTCGTAAAAATACAAATTTACGTCTGAATTTCGATCAGGCGACCACGTGGCAAGGCTGCAACGGTCGCTAGGTGTGAAAAACGGTCCTAAGTCCCCTTTTTAGCGCCGTTGTAACTCTGAACAGCCGCTAAACGAAGCGACGGAAGTCCCCCCCCTAGGCACCTCACTCACGAAGCGGTTTGTAAGGTGCCAAATTTTAACCTCCGTCCAGAAGGACAAAAGGGGTCCCAGATATATTATGGGATTGGGGGGGCCTCCCACACCTTCTCGGAGCCTCAGGAGTTGCTCGTCCCAAAGTGAGACAACCAAAAAGACAATGACCTTTTGGCAGAAGACGCCCCCCTGCCCCAATAACCCCACCGCAACCCCGCCACAAGTTTGGGTCACGCTGGGATGAATTTTCCCCTTTTTTAAAACAAGGGCGTTCACCCCACTCCAGCAGAAATTATGGGGGCCTGTTCTGCCGGTTGGGACTGTTTTCCAAGGAAAGGGGTCCCCCTTTTTGGAGACATTCCTGTTACGTACCTGAAGCTCCTGAGATATGGTTAACAAGACACAGAAAGTACTACAGATCCCGAGTCCAACCAAGATTAAGAATCTTCGCCCCAATCTGTCAACGCTATAGGTCTATAAGGTAGAAAAATCTAAGATGAAAGAGGGTGGGGGGGGGCTAAGCCAGGTTTTTTTCAACTACTGTTTGTCAAACAAGCCCCTAACTAGCTGGGCGTGGTTATCTGTCACGGTTCTGATGAAACTTCAAAAGAACTTTGAGGCATTGTTTACCTTAAAGAATCTTTATTTGCATAGCATAGCATCGGCACTAACACAGTCGAAGCCAAAAACTGGATTCCCCTCCTGAGCACATAGTATCAAAGCACAATTCCCTCCCCCAGTTAACCGTCATAAATCACATTCCCCAATTAGCTTGAAACGGAGGCTTCCCCTCCAGCTCTCCAGCCCGCCAATTCTTATCATCTTATTTCAATAACCTTGATTCTCACGCTAGGTCCAGTGTTGTTGTGTCTAGCCAAATTCTCGTGCACATTCCCCCCCCTCCCCAGCATCATCTAACTCTACCGTAGAAGCAAAAAGAAGAAAATGGCTGCATCTCCATCTGTTGTCAATGCAAAAACATCCGATGTTAGCAGCGTTGACATCCTTCTAAAGCAATGTTTCCCAACCTGGGCTATTGGAAGGTGTGTGGACTTCAACTCCCAGAATTCCTCAGTCAGCCCGGAGAATTCTGGGAGCTGAAGTCCATGCGTCTTCAAAATGGCCAGAACACAGCCCTGAAGCAAAGAGACCACCATGCTCCTTGGCTTTGTTTTCTGGACTAAACCCCATTTGGATTTGAATGAAACCGGCTGGGAGAAGCCCCGTTTATAGGAACGTGGAGGTGGAGAACTTACAACAAATAATAAGGCCAAGAGGACAAATATGGAAGACACGATGCTGATGTACCGAGGTTTGCTCCCATTCAGCCACATGGTCCTGTAAATAGTCTCTGCGTAGTAATACACCTGGAAGGAGAAGATCACCCACCACAAAATCCATTGTTTGGCAGACCCGTTTGGGCACCCTTAATTTGAAAACCTCCATCATCTTTGACATGCCAACACTGAAGTTCTCCAGATGTTTTGGAACTTCACTTTCCAGGCTCCCCAGACACCAAAGGCAAGCTGGGCTGGAAACAGGGGTCATCGCAACCCCCAAAATCTCTTGAGGGGTGGTAGCTTGTGGCAGAACAGGATGGAGAAGCCAAATGGCCATGTGGCATGGCCGTTTGGCAGGTCCCAAAGTCCCCCCCAGCTCTCTTCCCTTCAAGCCAACGCCAGCCTGGGCCTTACAGCGTTGATCCCTGTGAATTGTTGACCAGCCATCAGAAGGACAACGCAGATGATCTGTCTCCGTAGACCTTTGCAAGTGAGCCGGTTTAACACACTCATTTCCTTCTCTTCCAGCTCAGCGATATCTTCTTGATGAAGTTCTTCTATGTCTTCCTGGACGTCCTCTTTGGCTCGCAGGAACTTCAAGACTGGGGGGGGGGGAGAACAGGAAGGGAAACAGGAAAAAGGACAACCCCCCCCAAAAAAGCCATGTCAGTAGACCCACACAAACGATCATCAATATAATTGTGAACGGTGACCCTACGCAACCATCCACATTCTTTCTGAAACCAATTATGGAACATCTTGAGATGTTCATATCTGACGGCCAAATTGGATCTGGCTTCTTTAGACCAAAAGGCCTGTCGAGTAGGTCCAAATGAATTCAGCCACCTTGGAACCGAGGGTACATGGCTCAGACTGGATTTGCAACCCTGGTTTAAGATTTGATTTGATACGGGGACACGTTGGACTACAAGGCCAATCCTTCCATTCGTGATTCAAGACCACGGCTGCTTTCTTGACATAAATTAACACCGTTTTCTGATCAAATGGTGATTATGATCGAACACCATTATTTGCAGTAAAATCATCCAACAAAACGGCGTGTGTAAAACCTTCCAAAGCTCAGAGAACAAATCAATCTGTTAATGCAGGGGTCTTCAGACTTGGCCCTTTGATGACTTGTGGACTTCAACTCCCAGAATTCCTCAGCCAGGCATGCTGGCTCAGGAATTCTGGGAGCTGAGAGTCCACAAGTCATCAAAGGGCCACATTTGAAGACCCCTGTGTTAACGCAACATAGGATTGTATTGTTGACTCAAATTTAAGATATTGTCCACTGGGACTCCAAAACCCCTCTCACAGTTACCGACATTAAGCCAAGTTTCACCTAGTCTGTACCCATACAGTTGTTTCTTTCATAAGAACATAAGAACATAAGAAGAGCCATGCTGAATCAGGCCAAAGCCCATCGAGTCCAGCATTCTGTGTCACACAGTGGCCCACCAATTGTACATGGGGATCTTGAGCAGAAAGAGAAGGCAAAACCCTCCCTTTCCCTTGACCCCCAACAAATGGTACCCAAGGGAATCCTGCCTGCCTCAACCAACATAGAGGCGGCACATCTGTTTTAATAACCACCGATACACTTTGCATCCATGAATCTATCTAGCCCTGCCTTGAAGCTGTCAAGTCTGACAGCTGTCACGACCCCTTCAGGAAGTGAATTCCATAAATCAACGACCCTCTGGGTGAAGAAATATTTCCCTTTATTTGTCCTCACTTTCTTAGCTATGAGCTTTAGGGAGTGCCCCCTTGTCTCTATCCACCTTTTCTATCCCATGCATGATTTTATAGACTTCGATCAAGTCACCCCTTAAACGCCGTCTTTCAAGGCTGAAGAGACCAAGGCGTTGCAATCTGGTTTCATAAGGGAGGCGCTCCATTTCCTTGATCATTCTTGTTGCCCTTTTTTGCACCTTTTCCAGTTCCATTATATCCTTCTTGAGGTGCGGTGACCAGAACTGTACACAGTACTCCAAGTGTGGTCTCACCATCGATTTGTACAGAGGCAATACAACACTTGCTGACTTATTTTCAATTCCCTTCCTAATCATGCCAAGCATGGAATTTGCTTTTTTTACTGCTGCTGCGCATTGGGTTGACATCTTCATCGAGCTGTCCACCAAAACCCCAAGATCCCTTTCTTGGGTTGTCTCAGAAAGTTTGGTCCCCATCAGTTGGTAAGTATAATTGGGGTTCTTTGCCCCGATGTGCATAACTTTGCACTTGTTTAGGTTAAAATGCATTTGCCACTTTGTTGCCCACTCACACAATTTCGAGAGATCCTTCTGGAGCTCCCGACAATCAGTTTCACTTTTCACAACCCGGAACAATTTAGTGTCATCAGCAAACTTGGCTACCTCACTATTAACTTCTACATCCAGATCATTGATGAATAAATTAAAAAGTAAAGGTCCCAAAACTGAACCTTGGGGTACACCACTTCTCACTTCTTTCCATCCGGAGAATTGTCCATTTATTGCCACCCTTTGCTTCCTACAATTTAGCCAGTTACCAATCCAGGACAAGACCTGTCCTCTAATTCCGTGGCTGGAGAGCTTTTTTAGGAGCCTTTGGTGAGGAACTTTGTCAAAAGCCTTTTGAAAGTCAAGATATACAATATCAACTGGGGCCCCTTTATCTATGTATTTATTTACACCCTCAAAGAATTCTAACAAGTTAGTAAGACATGATTTGCCTTTGCAGAAACCATGTTGATTTTCTTTCAGCAATGCCTGTTTTTCTATGTGCCCTGTAATTTTATCTTTAATAATGGTTTCCATCAGTTTGCCTGGAACTGAGGTTAGACTGACTGGTCTATAGTTTCCTGGATCACCTCTGGATCCTTTCTTGAAGATCGGGGTTATATTTGCTTCCCTCCAATCCTCCGGTACAGTGCCTGATCTTAGAGAAAGATTGTATATTTTAGCTAGAAGTTCAGCAATTTCACACTTGAGTTCCTTGAGAATTCTAGGGTGGATGCCATCTGGACCCGGTGATTTGTTGACGTTTAGTTTAGAAAGGCATGCAAGAACATCTTCCTTGTTTATCTCTATCAGGTTTAATTCTTCTATTTCCCTCCCTGGGAAAACTAATTCAGTGGCAGGCAGATGTTTTCTATCCTCCTCGGTGAAAACGGAGGCAAAGAAATCATTTAGCCTCTCAGCAATCTCCTTGTCTTCTCTGATTATCCCCTTCTGACCATTGTTATCAAGTGGCCCAACTGATTTTCTGGTTGGGTTCCTGCTTCTGATGTACTTAAAAAAGGTTTTGTTATTATTTTTAATATTCTTGGCTATATGCTCCTCAAAGTCTCTCTTGGCTTTCATGACTATCGCCTTGCATTTGGTCTGCCAGAGTTTGTGATCCCTCCTGTTCTCCTCGGTAGGAAGAGCCTTCCATTTCTTAATGAGTTTTTCTTCTTTCCAATAACCTCCTTTACCTCATTCGTAAGCCATACTGGTATCCTCTTGGACTTTCCAATCCTCTTTCTTCTTTTAGGAATGCATTTTATTTGAGCCTGCTGTAACATATTTTTAAACAGTTTCCAAGCATTTTGGAGGGATTTGACTTTTTTTACTGTTCCTTTTAGTTTCTTCTTTAATATTTTCCTCATTTTGTCAAAATTTCCTCTGTGAAAGTTTAAGGTCTCTGTTAGTTTTCACTGACAATTTGCTATCCATGGTTAAGTTGAAGGTTATTGTGTTGTGATCGCTGGTTCCTATGGGCTCGGTTACAAGGACATCATGAACCAAATCCTGTGCATTAGTTAGAACCAAGTCCAGGATCCCCTTTCCCCTGGTAGGTTCCATGACCATCTGCTCAAGGGAATAATCGGCTAACATGTCGAGGAACCTTGTCTCTCTTTCATGTGTAGAACAAGAATTTACCCAATCTATTTGGGGATAGTTGAAGTCCCCCATTATGACTACCCTATTTCTTTTTGAGGCCTCCTTAAATTCATTTTCCAAATAGCAATCTGCCTCTGGAGTTTGGTTGGGAGGGCGATAGCAGATCCCTAACGTCAGATTAGTTTCCTGTCCTGGGATTTTTATCCACAATGTTTCTGTGGGTGAGTTTGAATTTTCTTGAATTTCGAGTTCATGAGATTCTAACTCCTCATTTATGTACAAGGCCACGCCACCACCATTTCTCCCTCTCCTGTCCATCCTATACAATTTGTAACCTGGAATCCTTGTGTCCCATTGGTTTTCATCCGTTTCATCATTTCTTTCTTGCCTAAGACCTTACTTTTCTCCACGCTGAATTTCGTTCGGTTAGATAGGGCCCAGGGTTCAAGTCTGTCAAGAAGGCTGGGCTGGTGTTACCTTGTCTTGCTTTCTCCTCGTTCTTCCTCTGAATCAGCAGAAACCGAGGACTTTCGGGGAACTTGGGCAAAAGGAAGAGCTGAAAGACTGCGAGAACCCCGGTTAAGCTCAGCAAGATGGCCCATTCTGTGCAAGGAGGAAAGCCCGTCACTCAGCAAGAGGCCCAAATCCTTGAACCTGGCTAGATTCCCCACCTGCCCTTCCCAACTTACTTCTCTCGGAACCAAAAAGCTCCCGAAGACCAAGGATCTGCGAGATCAGGACGCCGACAGCGACGGCCACCATCCCCATGGTCATGATGCCCCCTCTTAAATTTCGGGGAGCGATCTCGGCAAGGTACAGCGGCACGGCACAGGAGAAGATCCCTGGTTTAAAGGGGGAGACGGAGATCGCCGATGATCTCTGGGCAACGGAGAACCAGCCATCTCTTGCAGAGGTCTAAAATTTTCTGGGGTTCAAGGATACCAATTCAACTTGGCCACTAGAAAGGGGAGGTGGAACCCCAGTGCTAACCCTTAAAATCAACACCCCCCCTAAAAATTCCAAGTTGGCCTCTTTTCCAGCTTGTCAAGACGCTTACAAAAGTTGCTTGCTACTGCAACAATAGTGCTAGTGTTTTTAAGTGGGGAGACGGGAAGAACCCCAAAAGCTGACGTTGGCAGGTGCTCCCTTCGCCCAGGGTGTGTTTGACACAGCAAGCACCGATCCAGTCCCTGCTCTCAAAATAATACATTGATGGAATAGGGCGGCATAGAAATTAAATTAATAATAATAATAATAATAATAATAATAAAAGGTCATTATTCTAATCAGAATTCTTCATGGATCGGTTGCGGGGAGGAACAATCTTAACTTCCATCCCTCACACCTACCGACGGGGGGGGGGGAGAGAAAATACACCGAATTTTGGACAGACACGAAACTAGTCTAGCTGAGATGGACCTCAAGGTGCAAGGAAAGAGCGTCTCTGAGCACGCAAAGAGGGCCTTTCTTCTTTTCCCATCCCAGCAGCTGCGGGCAGAAAGGAGCAACGCGCCACATTTTTCAGCCAACATTCACGGTGAGGTAGCTTACTGTCACCGCCGAACTGCGATTTCCCGAATCAAAGTAACGTCCGGTTTTTTTCTCACCTGAACAAACCCCGCTGAGCAGACGGGAAAATATCCCGTATTCGTACGTGTGGACGATGGTTGAAAAGCCCATGAAAATTGCAGAAATGAAAGCTAAAAGGTTGGCTATCACCAGCGTGCCTTTCCTGAAAGAAGGACAGATATGCAGAGAGCACCTGAATTGAAACGAGTTGTTTAGCGACTGTTCAGTTACAACGGCAGGGACTCACAACAGTTTTTCACACTTACGACCGTTGCAGCGTGCCCAGGGTCGTGTGATCCCCTTTTGCCAACCTTGACAAGCAGGGTTCACTTAACAGCCCGTCTTACTAACTTACAACATCTGCAGTGATTCACGTAACGTTCTTGTTGCAAAAACCCACTTAACAACCGTCTGAACGACAGAAACTTTGAGCTCAGTTCTGGTTGTTAAATCCAGGACTATTTGTAGTCGGTCTGAAGAAGGGCAGTGAAATCAAACCAAGATCAAAGATTTATCCAAAATGGGGGACAGAATTTCAATGCAAGGCAGAAACGGCAGGCAAAAGGTTTGTAAACGTCAAGAAGTCTAACAAAAACGCTCACAAAATTTGATCGATTGCATTAAGGGGCATCTTCCTAAATACACACCTTATATAATCGATCTTCTTTCTGACAATGGTTTATTTACTGGGGAACTGGCTCCCCCCCCTACACTGACTCTATTTTCTTTGGAGGAAAAAACAATCAAGAAATGGGGGAAAAAAGGGACGAGTCTGAACGCCCCCGTTCTTAGGAATTTTTAAAACAATCCACGGTTGAGGTGGGTCACTTTGCGTGACAAAAGACCATTCCAGAGCCCAGCTAGGAAAATAAAATTGCATTTGATAAATTAGAATAGAATAGGAGCTGGAAGGGACCTTGGAGGTCTTGTAGTCCAGCCCCTTCTCTGCTGAAGCAGGAGAGCCTATACCATCTCAAGACAATTGACTGTCTAGTCTCTGCTTAAAAATCTGGAGTGCCCACGATTTCTGGAGGCAAGCTGTTCCACTGGTGAATTGTCCTTAAAAGGATTTCTTTCTGAAATAAAGCACTGCCCTGTTTAGAGCCAAGAGAACGTCGGTCTCAGAAGAGCACACGAATTTAATCCACAAATAAAAACAACAGCTGGGATCAACCAGGGTGGATTTGCATCCACCTGGACCCCAAGCAGGGCAGGCTTACTGTACCTGGGATCTCGTATTACCTGCCACAGTTATCAGCCATGGGGCAAACCATAAGAGATCCGATGAGGCCCCCCAGAGAGTAGATCACGCTGGTCAAAGTATATAGGAAATTCAGACCGATAATCTGGGGAGTCTCTTTTTTCTTCATCCTGAAAGTGTTGTTGTAGTAATCTTGGATAAGCTGGACAGAAAATGGCACACTCAGCGGCAGCAGAGAAGGGTCTAACCCTTCCGCCCGCCACCCCACTGAGGACCCCCCCAAGAAAGGGAAAGGGGGGGAACCACTTACCGCTGCAGGATGGTTCACCACCCAGAGATTGTAACCATATTGGAAAGAGGATCCCAAGGTTAAGATGATGGTGAGGGTCATCAGTGGCCTGGTCAGCTCCTGTCAAGAGAGAGAGAGAGAGAGAGAGAGAGAGAGAGAGAGAGAGAGACAGACAGACAGACAGAGAGAGAGAGAAAGAGAAAGAGAAAGAGAGAGGGAGAGAGAAGGAGGGAGACAGAGGGAGACAGACAGAGAGCAATAGAGACAGAGAAAGAGAGGGAGAGAGAGAGAGACAGAGACACAGAGAGAGAGAGAGAGAGAGACAGACAAAGAGAGAAAGAGAAAGAGGGAGAGAGAGACACAGAGAGAGAGAGAGAGAGAGAGAGAGAGAGAGAAAGAAAAAGAGAGAAAGAGGGAGAGAGAGAGACAAAGGGAGAGACAGAGAGAGAGAAGAGGATTATGACCATTTTTCACACTTTTTTAAAAAAAATTATTTATTTATTTATTTATTTTGATTTCTATGCCGCCCTATTCCGAAAACTCAGGGCGGCTCACAACATAATCAGTAGCATATAGAAATCAAATACATTATAAAACCCCTAAATTAAAACCAATCATCCAAAACAAACTCACAACAAACATACACTGGCTGGGGCAAGGTGTCAACTGCCCCAGGCCAGCCGGCAAAGATGTGTCTTTAACAGTTTGTGAAAGGCGGAGAGGGTGGGGGCGATACGGATCTCCGGGGGGAGTTGGTTCCAGAGGGCCGGGGCCGCAACAGAGAAGGCCCTTCCCCTAGGCCCCGCCAGGCGACACTGTCTGGCTGACGGGACCTGGAGAAGGCCGACTCTGTGGGCCCTAACCGGCCGCTGGGATTCATGGGGCAGCAGACGGTCCCGTAAGTAACCCGGTCCGATGCCATGTAGGGCTTTATAGGTCATAACCAACACTTTGAATTGCATTCGGAGACCAATAGGCAGCCAATGCAGCTCACGGAGTGATGCCGAAATGTGGGCATTTCTGGGCAAGCCCAACACTGCTCGCGCGGCTGCATTCTGCATTACCTGAAGTCTCCGAACGTTTTTCAAAGGTAGCCCCATGTAGAGAGCATTGCAGTAGTCGAGCCTCGAGGTGATAAGGGCATGAGTGACTGTGAGAAGAGACTCCCGGTCCAAATAGGGCCGCAGCTGGTGCACCAAGTGAACCTGGGCAAATGTCCTCCTCGCCACAGCCGAAAGATGATGTTCCAAATTTAGCTGTGGATCGAGGAGGACGCCCAAGTTACGGACCTTCTCTGAGGGGGTCAAAAACTCCCCCCCCAGGATGATGGACGGACAGGTTGAATTGTCTTTATTAATTTGTTTTAAATGTTTTATTAATTTGTTTTTACACGATCACCTTAATATTTGGTAAACATCGTGTTGTCTGGGTTTATATTTAAAAAACAATCAATAACAATTAGTTTCTATAATTCTATAGTCCACCCAATAGCTTTGCTTGAGGTTCTCTTTCGCCAACCTTGAATTCAGACCATTCTTATTATTTAGATCAAGGCTCTTCAAACTCGGCCCTTTGACGACTGGCGGACTTCAGCTCCCAGAATTCCTCAGCCAGTGTGCCACGCTGGCTGAGGAATTCTGGGAGCTGAAGTCTGCCAGTCGTCAAAGGGCCGAGTTTGAAGAGCCCCGAGTTAGATAAATAACAATTAAATGTAGACATTTTTCTAATACGTCTGCAAACGGCAACCCTAACCTCAATCATGGCCATTAAGTCGGGATAACATGCGGATCAGGGTCACAACACGCCCCACAGAGCGACTCTCAATCCCGCCTCAAGAAGAGTAAATCCCAGCTCACCTGATGGAGATACCTCGGGTGAATCTCTTCGGCCTTTTCTGGAACTTCTAGATACATAGCTTTGGAGACGAGGATCCGAACTCGAGACTCGCGACAATAGCGTTCCCGCTATTTAAGAGAGAAACAGACTTGTTGGGCCCGAGCCGGACATCAACCCAGCATCCTGCTCAGCATCCTCTGAGTAACTCAGGAGCCAGCCCGGGCGTTGCTTTGCCTTTTTCCCCCTCCCTCCTCACTTTTGGCAGGTAGACTGTTCCCAAACGGGGAAGCCCCATCCCCCTAGCAAGGGGAAGACACCCACCCACCAACCGGCCCTTTGGCTGTGGATTGTTGGAAAGAGGTGGGTTCCAAGCCAATCAGGCAGCGGAAGGGAGAAGATTCTAGAAGCCAAACAGTTGGGAGTTAGAAGTCGCCAAGATTCAAGTTCTCTCATTATCATCGTCATCATCATTAATATTATTATATTATTTTTTTTAAAAAAGGAACTGAAGGTGCAACTGTGCCAGGAAGTCAGAAATGTGCCGGAGAACGCAAAGAAAACCACACACACCCCCCGTAAGGTACGAACAGGAGCCTACCTGGCAGGGTGGTTGTGCAGCACGGCTCAGAATATACACGTCGCTCCAGAATACACAATGGAACCTCCTCCTTCCCTCCCCCTTACAAGAAACCTACTTCCTGCTGGAGAAGTTGCTCGCCAGTTCAAACTGAGGCTATTTGATAGCAGGACGCAGAATCATAGGGCCCGGAGGGGACCTTGGGAGGTCATCTAGCCCAACCCCCTGCTCAGGCAGGTTTCGGGGATCGATTCTTCTTCTTAGTAATTTGGACGTTCTCATTTTATGACTCAAATGACCGCCTTACCACGTTGCAACACTCAACTGCACGACCGCTTCATAGGGTAGAGTTTATTATCCTTCCGTATCCTCTTCTGCTATTTTGTTATTGTGTTACTTACACATGACTTCCAACAGGTCATTTATTGACCGTTCAAAGTTACAAGGGCAGTGTAAAAAAAGGGGCTCGGGACCATTTTTTCACACTTAACGACCATCGTTCAGCCGCTGTGCAACCGATTCATGTTTAGGATGGTCGCGCCATCCAGGGTTTACATGATCCCCTTTTCGCGACCTTCTGACAAGCAAACTCAACGGGAAAACCTCAACAGCTTAACGGCTGTGTGCTATTCACAACTGTAAAACTATTAACTAAGAATAACTGACACGCCCCTACCCCCCACATCCTGCTTGAGCAGGGGGCTGGACTAGATGACCTCCAAGGTTCCTTCCGGCGCTGCGTTTTAACCGTAAGGTCGTACCATGGAACAAAACCCATTTAACAACTGTCTCGCTTTGCAACGCCAATGTTGGGCTCAAATTGAGGGTCATTAGCCAAGGACTAACTATTTCCTCATTCTGGGCACCGTTTCCAAACTAGAAATATGTCTTAGAAAGCTTTCTCCCGCGGAGAGAAAAAAACTGAGTTAACTCTATTTAATACTCCCATCGCCAGCGAAATGAAGGAGATCGTTTAAAAATGGTGAATTTTTTAAAAACATATTTTTTTTGTTCCCCCCTCCCCCAATCCTGCCTCCTGGCTCCGACTACGAAATCCACAATTTCACTCCCGTTTCCGCGTACTGTCCGATTTTTCCGACGCCTAGTTTTCCCCGCAGATGAATAAAGATGGTGGGAGAACCACAAAAGGACATGCGACATGCAAGGTTGTTCGCTAAAATGTATTTTTTTAAAAAAATAAAAATAAAATAAAATAAATAGTAGTCATATTTTAAAAGCAAACAAACCACGGGTGGGCGTTTGGGTCATCTCAACCCCAAACAAAGGTGGTTTAAACACAGAAAAGAGGAGTTGAAAAAAACGAGGAAGAGGTTCCAGGAAAACCCGCAAAAAACACCACAATGGGTTTGTTGACATCTCCAGGATCCTGTTGAGAGGCCCTAGGGACAGTCTGTCGTGAGCAGGTTCTCTCCCAATTGTCCCCCATGAAAGGTCATCAGAGAAGATCTGGTCCTTCCAGCCACGGAGGATCATTCAACTGGAAGGAAACACGTGGTGGTCCTCAACCTGGAGGAGATGCCTCCTGCTGAAGGACCCACCTCCACAGCTCGACGTCTGGGAGTGCGGGAGCTGGAAGGAGGAGACGGGGGGGGCGTTGTCTGCCCCCAAACTAAGAGGAGACCTCGCGAGTCCAACTTCCTTTGAGGCTGCCCGGAGGGTCCACAGAGAAGGTCCCAGGTCCACCATTACGACCGTTGGGCCAGATGGTGAGACAGGACTCTCCTGATCTCCAGGAAACTTCGATCCTTGGTCTCGGGGATCATCTTGGCGACGTAAAAAACGGTGGCAATGTTGAACGGCCAGAAGAATAGAAAGCTGTAGGGTTCCAGTTCGATCTAGGAAGAGAATGGAAGTCCAAGAATTGACCCCTCGGTCTTGACAGAGTTGTATCTTCGGCCCCACCGAAAGAGGAACGAGTCCTGCTCCTTTCGGGAGCTTCAATCCTGGAGTGAGCCAGGAGCAGATAAGCATCTCCTAGAGAAGATTCATGGCCAAACTGAAGATAGGCCCACTTCTTCAAAATCTGGACCAGGAGTCCTTAGTTTCATTTTCCACCACAAGTTATGTTCCAAGTCTTGGAGTTGCATGGAAAGGGTGGGGCCAGTTGAAAGAGTGGGCGGGTCTAGAGTGAGAATTGGTGGGGCTCTAGCCAAGTAGGCAGAGCTGGGATCCACGATGGGTGGGGAGAGGCATCCAAAACTGGGTGGAGTTATGTCAAAGTGGGTGGAGAAGGGATCTGGAACAGGTGGGGCCCTATCAGGGAGTGGGTGGGGCTAAGGCTGAGGATAGGTGGGGCTGTCAAAGCGGGTGGGGCTAAGTCAAAGTGGGTGGGATAAGGCTGAGGATGAGTGAAGCTAAGTCAAGCAGGAGGGCTGGCACCCAGAAGAGGTGGAGCTAGGCCAAAGTGGGTGGGGCTAAGACAAGATGGGTGGGCTAGACATCAAACAGGATAGCTGGCACCCAGAATGGGTGGGGCTAGGTCAAAGTGGGTGGGATTACGGCCAGGGATGGGTGGGGCTAAGAATGAGGATGGGTGGGCTAGATCAAACAGGATGGCTGGCACCTAGAATGGATGGGGCTAGAACATAGTGGGTGGGGCTGTGATGAGGATGGGTGGGGCTTGGTCCAACAGGAGGGCTGGCATGCAGAATGGGTGGGGCTCCGTCAAAGTGGGTGGTGCTATGACCAAGAATGGGTGGAGCCAAGACTGAGGATGGGCGGGACCAGGTCAAACAGGACGGCTAGCACATAGAATGAATGGAGCTCAGTCAAATAGTGGGTGGGGTTAGGATGAGTAGGGCCAGGTCAAACAGGAAGGATGGTACCCAGAGTGGGTGGGCCTTAAATAATGGGTGGGGTCAGAACTGAACATGGGCGTGGCTACATGAAACCAGAGAAAAGCCCAGAGAGGTGAAGCTTGGTCAAAACAAGGCGAAAAGAATAATAATAATAATAATAAAAGACTCACGTCCATGTGGAGATACGTTACAATGACGAGGAATTTGCAAATCCAGTGGATGCTTCCCGCAATCACAAAAGCTGTGGATCGAGTGGTCTGGAGGAAATACTCGGCTACCAGCACGCTGGGAACCGGATCTGGTTGCAAAGACAGGAGGTGCTTGTTTCAACAGCGGATCTGCCCAATTTGTGTTTTTTTTTGTTTTGTTTTTTGTTTAGCAGACGCGAGTTCAAAACATGCACCCTTTTGTGTCTGCAACGCCCCTGCAAAGCTTTCGGTGCCAAGATACTTACTGGGGCCAGTCGCCTGTCCAATAAGGAAGATGGTATGGAACGACACACTCAGATACGCCATGGTGGGGATGTTTTTCTGCCGGAGGGAGGGGAAAAAAAAATAAATCTCTTTAAAAATAAAGTCAAATACTCCCTGCTCCACATTGCTATTAATTGCAGCTGTCCCGGGAGCCGTTAGGCAGGAACAAATAAAAATAAAATAAAAATATTCAGGCAAATTCCCGGGGGAGCATCACCAACAAAAGATCCTTGCTCCATTGTTGCTTTTCCTGGCATCAGCCAGCAGGGAAAATGTCTTTCCACAAAGCCCCCCCCAGGTTCCCTTCAAAATAAAAATTAGGGTTTTAGGGGATCCCCCCCCTCCCCACCTGGAGTTGCAAAGACATGGACAAGAAGATGCAAGAGATGCTGCAAATGCTGAAGCCGGTGAGCAGGAGAACCCGGCGCCCCGAAGTCTCCACGATGCAGATCTGGAGAAAATTAAAAAGCGCCGGCGTAGGTTAATCTCGACTTACGACCAATCCCTGGACAACAGTTCAGAGTTACGACGGTTAACGACAGCCCACAAACCACTTCCAGCTGACACAAGATGCTGTACACCCTGCTTCGCTCATTTGGGAGGATGGATCCGGATTTACAAGTGTGTGGTTTTGCTTAGCAACCGCCGCAAAAGAGAAGTCCGGTCACGGGTGCGCCCTGACTTACAACCGTCACAACTCACAACCCAAATCCCACTCCCGATTTTGGTCATGAGCTAACCGCTCCCTGGTGTTTTGTTTGACAGAAAAGCAAAAAGTAAAAGACAAAAGAGAGAGAGAGAGAGAGAGAGAGAGAGAAATGAATGTAAGAAGAGAAAGAGGAAAGACAGAAAAAGAGCGAAGCGAGAAAGAAAAATAGAGAAATATTTAAAGTGACTCCCGTTCCGCTCTCACCACTAGGGTTGTGATGACCATCAGGAAGAGAGACAACGCCATGCTGATGTACCACACAACCATCTCGCTGACCCCCGAGGACAGGTAGATGCGCTTCGCGTAATACTGGGCCTGGAAGGACAACATAGCCCATATGTCATCCTGCTCCTTCACTGGCTTGCAAGATGCAGACCAGGTTGGACCATCGGAGGTGGAGGATCCTGGTAGAGCAGGCTTCGGATCCATCTTCCTCAACCTTCAACTCCCAGAATTCCCCGTGACTGGCTGGAGTTGAATTCTGGGAGTTGAAGTCCACAGCTGTTCAACTGGCCAAGGGCGAGGAACGTGCTCCAGACGAACAGAGGGAAAGTTCTCCAGAAGGTTTCCCCTACCGCGTTGATCCCAGAGAGCTGCTGACCCGCCATCAGGACCACGATAGAGATCACGTGCCACCGAAGGCCGGGATAATACAGGATCTTCATCACGTCCATGTCTTTCTCCCTCTTGTCCACCAGCTCCTCTTGCCGAAGGTCTTCCATCTCCTGCTCCACATCCTCCGAGCACCTCAGCTCCTTCAAAGCTACAGGAGGAGGAGGAGGAGGAGGCCCAGAATTCATTGAGAGAGGAGGACAAGAAAAGACCACCCTCTGGAGATCCCTTCCACCCCACCCCGTCTGTTCAAAAACTACTTACTTTAGAGGAAACCTGGCCAATATACATACAAGGTGGCAGAGTTTTGAGGGCGATCCTGGAACCGTGAGGCCCATCGCTTCGTTCTTTGGAGAACACCCAACTGCTTCTGAAGAGCTGGGCCACCCCAATCTGGAACCCCCCCCAAAAGTGGGTTCCTGCCTGTTTGCACCCTCAAAATAATCACCAGCCCCCAAATCAAAGCTGAAGGTCTTTTCCTGGCTTCCTACAAGGGCATTTTCCTTGTAGGCTGAAGAAAAACAAGTATGAGAAGAGGACAACCTCTATCTAGTCTGAAGCCACCTCCCTCAGCCATGTTGGATGAGGAAGCTGGAGAGCCCCTGACCATTTTAAGAGAGATGAGTGGCTTGGGAAGTCAAAACTGGCTTGAGAAGAGCTAGACCCAATCAGTAATCAATCAGTCAATCAATCCATCTTTACCCTGCCTGGCTTCTTCTTCCTTCTTCCTCTGAATCAGGAGAAACCGAGGACTTTCGGGGAAAAACGGGAGAAACAGTAACTGGAGCAAGGCCGGGATGCCAGCGAGGCTTAACAAGATTGGCCAACCTGAAGAAGAAGTAGACCTGCTCAGAATCAGCCACCACCAGACTTGGAACTGCCCTAATTTAACACATATTTTCTTTCTCCCTTACCTTCTTCGGTTCCAAGGACTTCGCGGAAGCCTATGGCTTCTGCCAACAAAATGCCAAAGGTGATGAAGAGATCCGCCACCGTGCAGAGCGCCCCACGCAGATTTTGGGGGGCAATCTCGGCCAGGTACATGGGGACCACACTGAAGGCAATACCTGTTTGGGAAGGAAAGAGAGGGACTACGCATCATCTGACATGGGAGTTGAAGCAGGCTCTTTGCTTCGTTGCGGTGGGGGGTGGGGGTGGAGCAGTTGGGAGAGGGAGAGCAGCCGAAGGGAGATTTGGGGGGACCTTGGGGCCCCCCACACCAGGGCTGTCACTCACCAGCACAGATTCCCACAAAGAAGCGCGAACAGATCAGAAGTTCATGGGAACGCATGGGTTTGGTGGAAATGACAAGGGCCGCGGCAATCATGGCCAAAAGGTTATTGACAAGGAGTGTTTTTTTCCTGGAAAACAAAAGGGATGAGAAAAGAGAGGGGAAGGAACGAGGAAAGGAAGGGGAGGGAGGGAGGGAGGAAGGAAGGAAGGAAGGAAGGAAGGAAAAAAGAGAGTTGAGGGAAGGAGGAAAGAAGGTTAGAAGGGAGAGAGGGAGGGAGGGAGGAAGGAAGGAAGGAAGGAAGGAAGGAAGGAAGGAAGGAAGGAAGGAGAGAGGGAGGGAGTACCTTCCAATGCTGTCCACCAGTGGTCCAGCCATGAGAGTCCCACAGAAGCCCCCAAATGGGAAAAAGGCGACGGTGAGTCCCCACTGGAACCACAACAAGCTAAGGTCGATGCTGATCACGTTCCTGAACCGGTAAGTCTCATTGAAAAAGTTTTGGATGTACTAAGAGATAAAGCAGAGCGACACCAGTTGAGGAGGGGGGCCTTTCTTTTCTTTAAAGCAGAAACAAGAGCAACGGGACAAGGGCACTTACCTTGGCAGGGTAAAAGATCACAAAGGCATTGTAACCGTACTGGACGGAGGAGCCAAAGGCAGATATTAGGGTCACCAGGAGAAGGGGTCTGGTGAGCATCTGGGGAGGGAAGGAAGGGCTGGTCAGGTCAGCTTTTGAGACTGCCAGCCTCCCATCCCAGGTGCCTGATGTCCCTTGCCAGGCTGGATGCTACTCACCTTTGTCCAAGGAGCAGGAAATAGAGGGGGAGGAGGAGGAGGGGGAGGAGGAGGAGGAGGAGGGGGGGGAGGCGGAGGAGGGGGAGGAGGGGGAGGGGGAGGGGGAGGAGGGGGAGGAGGGTCAGGGGGAGGAGGGTCAGGGGGAGGAGGGTCAGGGGGAGGAGGAGGGGGAGGAGGAGGGGGAGGGGGAGGGGGAGAAGGAGAAGGAGAAAGAGGAGGAGAAGGAGGAGGAGAAGGAGGAGGGGGAGGAGGAGAAAGAGGAAGAGGAGGGGGTGGAGGAGGAGGAGAAGGAGGAAGAGAGGAAGAGGAGGAGGTCCAGGAAGATGAAGAAGAGGACCAGGAGGAGGACCAGGAGGAGGAGGAGGAGGAGGAGGAGGAGGAGGAAGAGGAAGAGGAAGAGGAAGCAGAGGCGGACATGGAGAAGAAGATGGAGGAGGAGAAGCTGAAGAAGGAAAAATGGAGGAGGAGGAAGAGGCAACGGAAGACGGCGGAGAAGGAGATGGAAGAGAAAATGGAGGAGGAGAAGGACGAGGCTGGAGGAGGAGACAGAAGCATCAATGAAAAATAAAAATAAAGTAGAGAAATGAAATTATAGGAAAGGCCTCGAGAGAGGGAGCAGGGATAGGTGGGAAGGGGAACGTGGGGCAGGGCCAGCCGCCCTGGGTGCCATCCTCAAAAGTCTGGAGAAGCCCTGGGACCCAACAGAAGCGGAGAGCATCTCAACTCTTAATTGGCAAGGATTCCTCTTGGCTGCATCCTCAGCCACGGAAACCCCTCACCTTAGCTTTACCTGACCTCATTCACACACACACACACAAACACGCACACCCCTTTTCTTCCTGCATCCCAGACACCCCCTTTCAGAAAACCCAGCCTTACCCCTCCTGAAACAGCCCCATCATCTTCTGCCATTCTTGGGTCCACCTCTGTGAAACCAGGCTCAAAGCAGCAGACCAAGAACTAGAGGGAGAAGGGTTAAAAAAACAATGTTCAGTTTCCCAACGACCCAGATCGTCTTGATCCTGGTTATTTGGGGACTGCCATTTCCAGCACCCCCAACCAGCCACTCTTAAGTCAAAGGAGTGTCCAGTAATTTCCAGTAACGGACATTCCAAGGCAGGCAAGATAACACGGGAAGGCTGTCCTCTCCTAAAGGGGGTCCCAACATTTTGGATTCCAACTGTCATCGCCTACAGTTGGTGCTCAGGTGGGGGATTATGGGCATTGGAGCCATAAGGACACGGAGGCTTCAAAAAGCCCCCCCCACCCCAATTCTCTGGCCACGACTTAAAAATGTACTTTGGGTGCAAAGGGTGACCTTAAATTGTAATTCGGTTTGGTTTTTACCTGGCTCTGCCCTCTGCATTAAAACCAGGAAAGAGGAAGAGCGGCTACTTGAGAAAGAAACCAGGATCATAAGAGTGAGGTGCGGGGATGAAGCGGAAACCCAGTTAAAGATCGTTAAACTGGGTTTCAATGGGCCGTTCAAAGCCCCATCGCAGGCGGCGGAGACCTAAAGCGCTGCCATCTCGTGGCCGTTTCCGGGGTTGCAGCCGCCAAAGAATTTATTCTTTTATACAAGGGATTCGATTATTATTCACGCTGTTTTCTTCAGTGTTAACGTTATTAATATTAATGTTTCAATAAGAAGCCCCCCCCGTGCTGAACAACAGGCACAGACACGGGAATCCAAATGAAACCACGCCAAATTGAGTTAAAATGGGCTCCTCAAAATTAATAGCAGGCTGTAGTGATAGAGAAATACTGCCATCCCGTGGCCATGTTTTGGGGTTGCAATTCACGTTATTTTCACCAATGTTAACGTTATTATTAATATTAAAATTGTATTAGGAAGCCTCCTTGCTGGACAACAGTCACAGACACGGGATAACGAATTAAAACATGTTAAAATGAGCTGTTCAAAATTACACAGACAGTAGAGACCTAAAACTCTGCCATCTCGTGGCCATTTTCGGGGGTTGCAGCCGCCAAAGAGTTTATTCTTTTTCTCAAGAGATTCGATTATTATTCACGTTATTTTCTTCAGTATTAACGTTATTAATATTAATATTTCAATAAGAAGCCCCCCCCCCGTGCTGAACAACAGGCACAGGCACGGGAATCCAAATTAAACCACGTCAAATTGAGTTAAAATGTAAATACTGCCATCCCGTGGCCACTTTGGGGGGTTGCAATTCACCTTATTTTCACCAATGTTAACGTTATTATTAATATTATTAGGAAGCCATCTCGTGGCCATTTACGGAGTTGCAGGCATTAAAGGATTTATTCTTTTTCACAGGGACCTGATTATTATTCACGTTACTTTGATCATTATTACCCTTATTAGTAATATTAATATTTGAATGAAGTGCTTCCATGCTGGAGAAGAAGTAGGAATGCAGAAAACACTGCCCTTGTGTGATCCCTTTTGGCCTTTCTTACTACTATTATTCTTAAAATTGTTTCCCACAATATTTATGCTGTGCTTATAATGTTAATATTGCAATAAAGGGTTCAGGGTGCGGGAGAAAAGCTATCAATGCAGAAAACACCGCCGTCCTGTGGCGTTGCAGCCATAAAAAGGGAAATTTCCCAAAAATGGAAAATTGGGGGGGGGGAGACATAAGGGGAATTACAAAGTTGAACCATCTCTGCCTGTAGCAGGGTTTTCAGGCTTTAAGATGCAATGGGCTTCAGCTCCCAGAATTCCCCAGTAACTGGGAGAACACTGGCTTAGCCGCTGTGTAGCCACCCCAGTTTGAATCTAGCTTTCCAGCAGCAGTACCAACCACTTTAAAATTTCCAGATGTGAACGCTCAGCACCCCTTGGTGCCCACTCCTCTTGAAGCGCCATTTAGATATCCCAGGTGTGCAGGCGGGAGAACACCAAGAGTGAAAAAACGATTTGAAGGAAACTCACTCAGCAGAAGAAGAGGTCAAAACTTAACTGAAACCAGACAGTAACCGGAGTTACTTTTCATCTGGGTTTGTCTGATAAGGTTGGTTCCCATTTGATTAATTTATTGGCTCAGGCATTCCACAAAACGACCCCAAAACAATTAATCCACTTACCAGGTCAAAACATCAAGGCTACCGACGGTAATTAATAATCCCATAGATTTTCCTCCGCTTAACGTTCCATTTGGCCTTTAAGATGGGCCATTTGTTTTATTAGTGCAGGTAATACCCAGCTTTACGGCCACCTCTGAGCCCTAAATTTCCGTTCTTAAGTGAGACACACGTTAAGTGGCTTTTGCCCCATTTTACCACTTGCCCCATTGACTTTGCTTGTTAGAAGGTCGCTGCGACCGTCGTAAGTCTGAGTCCGTTGCCAAGCGTCTTGATTTTGATCACGTGGTTATGGGGATGCGGCAAAGGTCGTTCACTATGGAAAATGGTTGTAAGTCACAATGCCGTTGGGACTTTGACGGTCATTAAGCGAAACGGTTGTAAGTTGAGTGGCTCTCCCCCTAGTTATCAGTGGCTCTCCTCCTAGTTGGTCACAACGATGAGCGGCTTGTTCGTTCTCTTTTCCTCGTCCCTCCACTTTCCCCCTTCCTTGCGTGCTCTGCTACTTAGGTCCTCAACGGTGCTCCTGACTTATATATATATTGTTTGGAGAAGGTTGTGGTTTTGTTTTGTTTTTTAAAAAAAAGTGTTTCCTTACACAGCAATATTCTCCACAACGTTTGTCACTGTAGCTTCTAAAAAAAAAATCAATTAAAAAAAACAAACAAACGGAAAGGAAGGGCAACGCAACAGGAAACGCCCCAATACATTTATTGCTAGTAGTACTCAGAACTCCATCGTGAGCCTGCAAGCAAAGATTTGGGTAGGGAAATTCAGGGACGGTTGCACAAAGAGGCGTGGCTCTTCTCCAGGCCACACCCCCTCCTCCGTAGCCATTTTGTGAAAGTACCCAACAGGGATCCAGCAGCGTCCCGATGCCCAGAACTGGTCTTCCACAGAGATCTGAGTTCTAGCTCGTTATCCCAGGAAAGGAAAGGAAAGAGACTTAAAATACAGAGTGCCAAATTCTTGGTGGAATGGAAGAGCTGAGATCCAGGGGGAAAGGAAACCCACAAGCAATTCCCTCCCCCCCCAAAAAAAAACATAAAAAAAACACATTGGACAACACACACGGAAAGGCAGCAACGGGCCGCTGTTTCAAAACCAGCCATCCTTTTTTTAAAAGTCAGTTCAGCTGCTTTTTACGCTTTCAGTTTCCTTTCTCTTCTTTTTGGGCCAACTGGATCTCCACAAAAGTTTTGCCTTTGCTTTCGGGAAGCATCTTGAAGAGATAAATGAAGGTGGCCACGCAGAAGGGCCAGTAGACCAGCAGAGAGTAAGGGCCCAGGAGTAACTAGGAAAGGGGCAGAACGACACGGAGAGTTTTTCTAACTTGACAAGACTTCAAAGCTCCCTTCGCGTTGTCCCGTCCCGGCAGAAATGCAACTCCTTCCCACGTTGATTTTTTTTTTTTTTTAAATTCGGTTGCATGGCAAATCCGCGAGCTGAACGAATCGGTTGCCCTGGGCCGATCGCGTTCCTCGCGTCTTCTCTTTCCCGCCTACGACTACCACCCTCTGGGGTAAACTGGGTTTGTATCTAGCCTTCAAATGGGTACTGTCACGGGGATGGCAGTCTAGCATCGCAACTCTGAAAACATCGTGGGAGATTTTGGACCGCGGAGCGCGCCGAGGCTGCCCGAGGATCCCATAAAGTGGCACAAACAAAAAAAACCCACCCAGGCTCATATGAGGACTTACCTCCAGCTGGATCAGGATCATCCCAGAGACAAAGCGACTGAACCACAGGGCGCTGTACCCAACGGTAAAAGCCAAGGCCCGGGTCGACTGCAGGAAAAGCTCTCCCAGAACGACGACACGGATCGGGCCTGGGAAGAAAGGGCTTGACCAGAACGGGATAAGGTCTCCTGCCTTTAGCAGAGGGGTTAGACTAGAAGACCCTCAAGGTTCCTTCCAGCTTGATGTGTCTGCTGAATGCTGTCATTTGCTAGTTTTTGCAGACCCCACTGTTTCGGCATTATTCAGCCTGTTCACCTACCTGGTCCTATCATATATCCAATTAAAAAGATAATAATGAAAAGCAGGCTTAGGAAAGACACTGGAGGGCTCTGCTCCTGTAGACAGAAAGAAAGAAAGAAGGCAAGCTATATAGCCTTGGGAAGGAGACCCTCTCCCTGCGCTGGCAGCCAGCTTTCCCTAAGCTTAAGGTGCTCCCACTGGTTGTGCCCTCCCAGCAAGGACAAGATTGAGGTGGGGGGCTTAGGAAGAAAAGGGGGAGTTCTCCACAGGAAGCAGGGAGCCGTCAAACCTGGAATTCCAGTGCCAAGGTTAAAAGGATGCAGGTCATGCTACAGATCATTAAACCCATGATTAAAGGAATTCGCCGGCCCCACATCTCAATCAAATTGATCTAGGAAAAAAAAATCAAGGGGACGGGTGGTATGGTGGGAGGGGGATCTCGAGGCAATGGGGACCAGAGCCCTGAACTCTCGTGTGGCTGGCTGGTCCCCAGCACCCTGTGGTGGCTTTTCCCCGAGGCCTCCATGGCAGGTTAAAATACCCCCCTCCCCGCCCCGAGTTATCTGTTCTTTATTTCCTTCTTTATTTTCTGCTGCCACTAGAAAATTACAGCTTTTGCAAATCTTTTAAAAAAGGACCCTTGGATTTTGTCCAGAATAATACAGGATCCCTGGCTGATTGGACTAGAAGACCCCCTCCCCCCAAGGTCCCTTCCAATCCTATAATTCTATATTTTGTGCTTTCTCTGTTTTTGAGAAACAGGGTTGGCAGTCAGGAGATCCCACCAAGATCCAGCCAGGATTGCAAAACGTCAGCTTCGCAAGCAGTGACAAAATCCTTTGGAGTGCAATCCTCAGTTGCACTAACGGAGGGGTAGAATCAGTATTAGAACCGCTTTATTAAGCCTTTGAATACTTAGAATACTGCATCCAGTGTTGGTCAGCACAGAGAAGAGCAACAAAGATGATCAGGGGACTGGAGGCTAAAACATACAAGGAACGGTTGGTGGAATTGGGTATGTCTAGTTTAATGAAGAGAAGGACGAGGGGGGACATGATAGCAGTGTTCCAGTATCTCAGGGGCTGCCCCAAAGAAGAGGGAGTCAAGCTCTTGTCCAAAGTGGCTGAAGGCAGGACAAGAAGCAACAGATGGAAACTAATCAAGGAGAGAAACAACGTAGAACTAAGGAGAAACTTCCTGACAATGAGAACAATTAACCAGTGGAACCACCTGCCTCCAGAAGCGGTGAATGCTCCATCACTGGAGGTTTTAAAGAAGAGACTGGACAGCCCTTTGTCTGAAATGGTATTGGGTTTCCTGCCTGAGCAGGGGGTTGGACTAGATGACCTCCAGGGTCCCTTCCAACTTTGTTTTTCTGTTATGGTCGTCTCTGCCAAGCAGAGCCATTCCCCCAAACCAACCCTTATTTCCTGTTCTTTAGATTCGCTCGGAGATCAAAATGTTTGCATTTATTTTATTTTATTTTTAATGGATGGGGGAGGGGGAGTGACCCATTTTACCCTGGGCTCTTGCCCTGAAGTCAGCTGGAAAAGTGAGTAGCTTACCGAGGTGACAGTGGTGATGATGAGGATAAGATTGATGCTTAAAGAAATGATCTCTGAGATAGCCTTGGATAACCCCATCACTGCGTAGACTTTCTTGGTGTAAAAGAACATCTGTGTCCAGATGAAAAAGAGGGGTTGTGATGAAGAGGACACTGGAAAACAAATTTTTTTGGGGGGGGGACAGGGAAAAAGAGAAAGAAGGAGATCTGGGGTTTCTGTCTGTTGCCCTTAAAAGAGAAAGGAACTTGACGTCAAAGTGAGATGACATCGTTTCAGTGTAAAACAAACATTGAGATCCTTACTGTGGTTGGTTTGGTGTTTGTTTGTTTTTTTAGTAAGGATTGGAGATACTTTTTTTCCCCCTACCCCGCTGATGCCAGAAAACTGACTTCCGGCCATCAACACGATGGTGGTGACTATGGGCCACCGGAAATTCCGAGCACGTAAAAATTTCCAGAGCGTCATCTTTTTCTCATTAGCCATGAATTCGTAAAAGTCTTCTTCCTGGAGATCCTTGATTTCATTCATCACGTCCCCTTGGGCCCTCAAGCTTCTTAAAACTGTTTGGAAAGAGGGAAGACCAGGAACATGGGTGCAGAGACAAGGAACAAATTTGCGCCGTACAACCAATGGGGAAAGGGTATCATTTTTTTGCGATCCAGCCAGGAGGTCTTTACCAGGAGGGGTTTGCTAATGATCAGTGTCTCTTTACCTTCTTTTGCCTTCGTTTCGTTCTTCATCTGGATAAAAATAAACCGAGGACTTTCCGGGCAAATCAAGAGGAGCAAAATACAAATGGTAGCAATGAGACCCAGTAAAACAGCCATGAACGGGACACCTGTAAAGGAAGAGGCATTTTGGATGGACAATTTCAAGCGCTGGGGAAATCAGGAGATTCGGGCAGTTCAAACGAGTATAAAGATTTATTGCGAGCTTAAGGTCTCTACAAGAATCTGACCAACTAACGGTTGCTGCTTAGACAGAAAGGTGCTAGTGGGCCAGGATTTGTGGGCCGCTGCAAGGGAATTATTCTGGCTGCTCCTGCAAAAATCTGTCGCAAGGACAATTCGATCAACGCACGTACCTTCTTCGTTCCCCAACATGTGTGGAAGTCCAAGCATGTAACCTAATATAATGCCGAGGCTGAAGAAGAGGGCTGAGGTTGCCGTCATCGATCCTCTTATGGGGGTGGGAGAGACCTCTATGAGGTACAGTGGATCGCAGCAAGAAAAGATCCCTAAGTCGAACAAGGAAATTGAAGAGCGATGGGGGATTTTGCTAGCTCTACTACCAGTCAGGTCTTGAAGAAAGTGGCCGGCCTCTTCAGCACCCCAAATGGCAAATATCAACAAATCAGTCCCAGGAGACCAATTCCCAGCCCAAGAGTCTCGGAGATAACCTTACCTGAACATATCCCAGTCATGAAATTGGCAAACAGGCTGAATTCGAAGAGACGGATGCTATTGGAAATGCAGAGAAAAATCGAGGCGACGAAAGCCAAGGTGTTATTAAACAGCAAGAGAACCTTTCTGCAAAAGGAAAGGGTTGGGGGGGGGGGAAAGGCAGGTGTGAAAAAGATATTAGCAACCTCATTTGAAAGAAAACTACGGGTAGTCCTTACTTACACCGTTTGAAGTTACAACGACACTGAAAATAGTGACCTATGCAGGTGCTTTGGGCACAGAAGGGAAACGTAACAGGATGAAAACAAGAGGACAGCGGTTTAAAGAAAGAGGGCACACAGAAGAGAACCAAGAGGGGGACACTAGGCAGCCAGTGAAGGTGCAAACATCTAGAGAAATTAGTGATCTGCAACCACAGCTTCACAGCCAGAAACAACAATGAACTGTCAGTGCTTCAAGGAGACATATTAGAGGATTCTGGGAAAATGTCAGAACTAGAGGTCGTGATGGCAAGACAAAAGATAGAAGCAGAAGGATTGGACGAATAGAGCTTTCTTTTTGTGTGGTGGTGTGACTTTGCTAAAGAAATGTGGAAATTCAGATTCCTCTCTCTACAGGATCAGAATCTAGCCTGTGTAGGATCAGTGTGAAAGAATTGATTGTAATTGTTACTGTGGGTGTGTTTTATATTCCTGATTTGCCATCAAACAAGAGAAACTTCCTGGTATTCACGGTTTCTCAAATCTCTCTTTTTAAAATAGACGTCATGGAACAATATTTACTCTCCCCCTTCCTTAATCCCCAAATTTAAAAAAAAGGAAATAATAGTGTCCTATAAGATCTACGCTTTCTCCATTTTGGAACAATTGCTTATCTCCTTGTAGAATCAGCTCTCAATCTCTCAGGGAAATACTAATATGGTATAGTATGCGCTATCACATCATCTGTTTAGTTCTTTCATTAAACATCAGTCGGGATATTATTGAACAATTTTTTTTCGGATTATGGCCTCATGAACTATGCATGTAAATCTACATAAAATCAATGATTTTATACAGTTTATTTAATCCAGTTCACAGATCAGCACAGGAAATGTAATCAGAGTTCTACCTGCATGTTCAGTGAGTAACATTTTACAACTCTATGAACTTTTAAAGCAAATCATCCTGTCTAGCCACAATGACTCCACCTGTTCTTTTTTTAATAGATTGGTTCCTGTGAAATAATAGCTCAGCATTAAAAAAATGTTAAATTAAAAAAAAAATAGTGACCTATGACCATTTTACACATTTACAACCATTGTAGCATCCCCATGGTCACGTGGGCAACTGGTTCATATTTATGACAGTTGCAGTGTTCTGGGGTCATGTGATCCCCTTTTGCGACCTCCTGACAAACAAAGTCAATTCACTTAACAAACATGTGAAGAGCCCTGGTGGCACAATGGTGAGAATACATTGTTGCAGGCTGATTCTGCCCACAGTCTGGAGTTCAATCATGACCAGCTCAAGGTTGACTCAGCCTTCCATCCTTCTAAGATCGGTAAAACAAGGACCCAGATTTTTTTTTGGGGGGGGGGGCATCGGCTGACTATGTAAAAACTGCTTACAGAGGGCTGTACAGCACTGTGAAGCGGTATATAAGTCTACGTGCTGTTGCTATTACTAAGTTAACAATTGCAGTGACTCACTTAGCCACTGTGGCGACAAAGGTTGTAAAATGGAGTAAAATTCACTTAAGAACTGTCTCAGCAACAGAAATGTGGGGCTCAATTGTGGTCATAAAAGCCGAGGACTACCTGTACCAGTATGGAGTAATGCCTGGAAAAGAGACCACCAGGAGATTCCTGCATAACATTTGCTTTGCTCCACAGTATAGAGAAATTGTACATGTCCCCTTCCCCAAATTGTTTTGCCCCTTCTGTTACCTGCCATATTTGTCCACCAGGTTTGCGAATAACACAATGCCAACGAACCCTCCCATTGGGAAGAATACGACAGCGGGCGATAAGACGAACCAGAAGTGTTTCAGATTCTTCACTTCCTCCTTTGTCAAGTTGGCAACGAAGAGCTCAGGGGAGGAAAAATGGAAAAATGAGTGAGATGAGGAAGCAAAGAAGAGATTTCCCGTTTCTGGATCAGCCAGGAATTAAATTTAAAGCTTTGGGGTACAAAACAAATGCTTAAAACATAACAGGGGTCTCAGTCTCTGACTTGCATCCCAGAACAAGCTACAGTGAAAAATCAAATTTAGTACAGCACACATGGATGGCCTTGCTAGTCAGCAAAGACGAAAGTGTGTGCAAAGGATATTGTGTGTGTAAACAGGACAGGAACCTGAGGGAAATCACACTCTTGTGCCCACCAGCTCCTTGGCACACCCTGGCACTTTTTTCCTTTCAACAGGGAGACACGTTTTCCTTTGCAAAACACCAGCTGAAGAGACCCGTCAATTCCCGGTTTAAGAAGAATGAATGAAAAAAGGAAGAGAGGGCAAACAAAAGGAAAAATCTTGGTTGAGGCACCACGCTATACTGGGTTCAGCCAAAACATTTGAGCAGGGTTAGTAGGGAGACGTCAGGCCAGGGGTTTAATCCGAGCTCCCCGTGCCAGACAAACCCTGGCTAACTTTGTGAGACTTACCGAAGCTGGGTGATGCACTAATATGAGAGCGTAGCCATACTGAAAGTGTCCGAGATACGAAACCGACATAGAAATAATCAACGTGCTGGTCAGCTTCAACAGAAGGAAAGCAAACAATGGTTACTGGAATGGGGGTAAGCCACGTTTCTTCTTTTCAAGTTTTAAACTTTTACCTCAGGATCTTTAGTTAGGGATCATAAAAGATTGTACCAATACTGAGATGAATAATATGTAATAATATGTGATAGACTAGAAACTGTGGAGAGACTATAGAGAAGAGAAACACCAATCAAATAAAGTGTAACAGGAGTATAGTAGAGGCTTGAAGTGAGGAGTGAAAAATGTTTCCCAAACCAGACGTTTACAAAGAATAATACTTAGTGATGTATATCAGGTGCTATGATGATTGATGCATACTATGATTTTATGTTCCATGTGGATTGTTTTAATAAAAGAATTTATATATATATAAAAGTAAATTGGTTGCTTCATGGACACACCGAGCTTGCTGCCGTGAAAATATATTCTGAAGTTAACAGACGACTTCCTTTAGAAATCATTTTTAATTGTGTCGTTTCTGGGTGAGCCCTAATCTCCGCCCTCTTTGCCCTGAAGGTTAAAATAATCACAGCTCGAGAGAACAACCATCTTGGTCCCGATATGCCAAACTCA
Source organism: Bothrops alternatus (assembly GCA_034064705.1). NCBI lineage: Eukaryota > Metazoa > Chordata > Lepidosauria > Squamata > Viperidae > Bothrops > Bothrops alternatus. The sequence goes on from JARGCV010000530.1 coordinate 165,295, forward strand.
CATAATCTCGGATTCCAAGTTTCGGTTTCTCTTTGTTATCTATTCTTCTGAGTTGACCAAGAGGAGCCCTGATCGAGCAAAAAAGGAAAGAAGCAAAAAATTCTGTCAGCGTTTCTCCCCCTGAATCCAGCCAGAGAGCCTCCCCAAACTGTACACCCTAATGGCTCCTGTTCAAAGGTAGACTGCTGCCGATCAGGGAGGTTCCACAGATGCCAATTTCCAGCTCTCTGGCATTTCAGGCTGGAAAAAGAAGAAAATCTAAATGCCAACTTACTGGGTTTTTTTGTGCGTCATGGCGTGAAAAGGGACCAGCCGGATCTGCTCCGTCTGATTTTGTTTCGAGCGAACGCTGGAGCAGCTGATGAAGCCCAATCAGGCAAAGGAGGCGGGAACATTCCGGGAGAAGCGGTTGGCAGTTAGGAGATGATTTGCATACATTTCCATATGGAATGTAACATCAGCCGATTCCGGCAGCCCTAAGGCAAACCTGGTTAAGCATATGCCATGCTCTAGACCAGTAGTTCTCAACCTTGTTCAGGTTGAGACCCCACTTGCGCCGGCCATGCGCGCCGCGACCCCGACCCGGGTGCGCACGCGCAACGGGCCGATCCACGCATGCGCGGGGCGCGTGCAACGAGAAAAAAAAATGGCGGACCGCGACGGGCCGATCCGCACATGCACGGGGCGCACGCGACGAAAAAAAAAATGTAAAAAAAATTTTAAAAAATGCCGGACCGCGACGGCCCGATCCGTGCATGCGCAGGGCGCGCGCGACGAAAAAATAAAATAAAAAATAAAAATTAAAAAAAATTTAAAAAATTAAAAAAAAAACAAAAACAAAATGGCGGACCGCGGTGTCCGGCGATCCCCGCGAAACGGTCGTTCGACCTCAAATGGGGTCGCGACCCATAGGTTGAGAACCACTGCTCTAGACCATTGCCGATAGTTGTCCTGTCCCAACCTAAGCCCAGGCGAATACAGGCCGTCCTCAACGTACGACCGCAATCGAGCCCACACGTTTGGTTGCTAAGCGAGGCAGTTGAGTGATTTTTGCCCCATGTGTTAAGTGATTCACTGCCATCGTTAAGTTAGCAACAAGATGATTAAGTGAATCTAACTTCCCCATTGATTTTGCTTGCCGGAAGGTCAGAAAAGGAGAATTTGTCAGGGTTTTTAAAAATTTCTGAGTCACTTCGCTTCTGATTCCTAAATAAATGAAGACCTCCTTTCCTGCAGCCTGCCTTCAAATTCATTGGCTCCTGCGTTCTTTCTCCCGGCTTGGAACCAGACCGGATTTTTTTTCCAACTCAGTTTCACTTTGGTGACAGCTGCGAGGGCATTTAAAATATTAATTTAGCCATACTTCCTTTTGTTGCAAAAGGAGATCAATTGATATTGCAAGAAAGAAGTGGCAGAAATCCGTACATTTCATATAAGGGAAACTGCAGCTGCCTTCTTTCCCTGATCCCCTCTAGAGAGTCAGGAAAATCACCTTGGCAGAAATAGGCAAGAATTATAGCTAAAAAGGGCTGAAACATTATTTCATGTTCTGGGGAATAAGATAATATTTGGAAGTGCATTCTTGCTTCACTGGAGCATCAAAAGAACAGGAGATAAAGCACAATCAGCCTTGCAAGATTCGCTTTCTATAGATAATCTCAATAATGGAAATTTTTTGCGGCGTCCTGCAGGATTAATTTTCTGCTTTGGCCTACACTCCAACATCTCTGCTCACAGAGCTCTGTTAAGCTTACAAGCTGATTTTGTTTTTGGCAAACTACCATGTAGCGTTGTACACTTCAAAAAAAAAATACAAATAAATCCATCCAGCTTGCAGAAAACTTCTTATTTACTTCATTTTTTAAAATTCCAGATCAATTTTGAAGACAGAGAGAAGAAAGAGATTTCCCATTTCTATTCAGCCGTTATTTTTCCGGAATCTTTGGAGGTGCAGACCGCCATGCTCTCCTGGATTTCTTGAAATGTCTTGCCTCTGGTTTCCGGGACTACCCAGAAAATGTAAATAGAGGCGAGGATCATAAAAGGCCAGTAAAGGAGCAAGTAGTAGGATCCAAGGTGGGACTAGAGACAGAAACAAAAATTAAAAAAAAAAAGGATGAGAGGCAAGGTCAAACTCGTCGGGCCCGTGAGACACACAACCAATTCCGCGGTATAAGATCACCTCCGTACTGGAAAAAAGTCCCCAAGGAGTTTTTAAATAAATACTTTATTTACTTTTTAAACTTTCAAAGGGATTATAGGATCCCTTACCTTGGTCAGAAGAAAGAGCAGGGTTGAGATAAAATTGGCTCCCCAGCTGACGAACCCTGCAATCACACACGCTGACACTCGGGACGACTGGAGGAACAATTCACCGATAATCACAGGAAGAACGGAAGCTGGATGAACAGAAGAGGGAAAGTCTTGTAATATTTTTTTTTTAAAAAAGCAAAAAAACTCACAAAATGTTCCCTTGCAAAGTCTCCATATCCCATCTGATCACAAACCTAGTCCCGTTACGTAGCCCATAAAGAAGAGGATCAAAACAATGCTGGTGAAGATCAGTGAGGAGCTGGAGACCTGTGGGAAGAGGGAAGCACCAGTGAGGTGATCATCAAAGCAGTATCCCTCCCTACCCCCAACTCCACACCTTCAACCAACCTCTCTTCCACGAGGTTTGACAACCCATCTATAGAATGGCGTGAACTCTATGAAATTGACCAACAGGGAGGTAATTGATGGATTGATGAAATTGACCAACTGGATGGAATTGACAAATGGGTGAAATTGACCGACAGGGATGTAATTGATGGGCTGATGAAATTGACCAACTGGATGGAATTGTCAAACGGGTGAAACTGACCCACTGGATGAAATTGACGGATTGGTGCAATTGACCCACTGCGTGAAATTCACCGGATCGATTTTCATGAGTTGGGAAGGTTTGTGTGTGTGAAAAAACAGGGAAACCCACCTGAAAAGCGAAGACTAGGGCAATATTTGAGATGCTACAAATCAAGAAGCTGCTGAACAGGAGAAACCTCCGCCCCAAGGACTCGATGGTGCAGATCTAGAAAAAAAAAGCGAAGCAGAAAAGGATTGACACTTCAGGACCCTGGAGAAAAACTCCTGAGAAGACCATGGACAGCCAAGAACACAAACCAATGGATCATCTAATAAATGAGCCCACAATTCTTCATCAAGGCTAAAACGATCCTGGTCTTTGCTTTTGCTATCGTGTTTTTGCTAGTTTAAACTGCTCCCCTCTGGCTGTATTGCTCTGGGGTACATCACCCCAAATTCGGTGGAGTGACGGAGGCAGCTGATAACACGAACAAAACAGGAATCAAGTGGCAATTTGAGGTGGCTTACGGTTGTCAGAAGCGTCAGCTCGACGATCAAGCTTCCTACTAATGAAAGGAGGTTTATATCTTTGGCGGACAGTCCTAAAACTTTATAGGTCTGCTGGGCGAAAATTAAAATCTGCAATCAAGGACAAAAGAGATGAAGATGGAGGCATGCACAGTATTTGGGTCAGGCTTTAAAGACCCACGTTGCAATTCTTCTAAGTAGATTTATCATCTGCAGACAGAATCTTGCCAAATTACAGTAGAGAATTGCACGATAAAGCATAAAAGACTGAGAATTATTAAGGAGGAGCCATCTTCACCCTCTTTCTCTCACACCAACTAGAATTCATTTTCTCCCTCTTGGGAATCCAGACCACATTCCGTCACAGTTTGCCCTTTTGTAAACTGTAAATAGCTACCTCTCCAACCCTGCGTTGTCCTGGAGCCCAGGAACAGTCTGGATGTGGATCCAGAAACTTTGTTCCTAGCTACAAGCCAGTACTCGCCACTTTGACGAGGAAGAGACTCCACATTTGAGCCGTGCAAAAGCAAACGGAACATCTTTGTTATGCGAGGTTGCTTGGGGAAGCCACTAACCGTGTTTATTTGCACAAATCCAGTTCCGGAGACTAAGACCACGACGGTAATGAGCTGCCACCGGAGGCTGCGGAAGCGAAGAAGTTTCCACACGGTCATGTTCTTTTGGCTGCTTTCGGCAAGGTGTTCCTGATAAAGTTCTTCCATCTCCTCCTCTACATCTTCTTCCCCCCTCAGCATCTTCAAGACTAGAGGAGGTGGAAGAGAAGGGGAAGACAAGAAAATGTGCAGAGCAGTATAGAGTTGGGTTTTCATACCGCCCCTGTCCAACAGGTCTTAACTCTGGAGTTTGGTAGGGCCGGGATGGTCCAGGGTTTCTAGATGGTTACAGCAAAGCCTGTAACCCATAGTCTGTTCTTCTCCTCTCCACGTCTTCCTTTTCTTCTCATATCTCAAGAGCATTTGGAAATTGGGTGGCTTGGTCAGCCATACTAATAATCCTCAGGAAGGACCATCTCTAGCCACGGCCTCTTGGAGCCCACCTTTTCTGTTCTCACCAAAGTATCTGACACACCCAAAGGACTTCTTAAACAACCATCTAAAACGTGGTTCCTTTACGGGAGTCACAATTGGCAAAGGGGCTACATTTGGAAGGAGCCACCAAGCGCTGCAGATCTGAAAGGCAGGCCTGATCCTCCCTGTGGCCCAGATGTGCGGCTCGTAAGGCCAAAAGGCCAGACTCGTGTGGCCATACCTTGTCTTGCTTTCTCTTTGTCATTCCTCTGCATGTACAGAAACCTCGGACTTTCCGAAGAAGGCAACAAAAATATACTACTAAGTATAGCAAATATGGCAATAACGCCCACTAATAATGAATAATCTGTGGCAGAAAGAGAGAGAGAAAGAAAGAAGGAAGGGGAACGTTAGGAAGCTACTGATCCTGCTCCAGGTTTTAGAATCCACTTTTCTCTCGCTTTGATCCTTCTTTGCTGGGACTTTTTGAGAATGGAAAGATGCCCTTCCTGACTTAGCATGACTTAAAGTCTGCAGCAACGACTGAGGCAGAAATACTTACTTTCTTTGTTTCCCCAGATCTGGGGGTTAATTAAGATTTGGACCAGTAGGTATCCCCAGCTGAAGAAGAGGATCAAAGTCGTCACCAAGGCTCCCCTGAGATTCAAGGAAGAGATCTCAAGGACGTAGAGAGGGACGGAGAAACTAAACATACCTGTGGAATCAATTAAAAATTGCATTACAGTCACAGCTTGCGTTCTAGTGAGTGCCAGATTTAGGAGCATCTACGGTGTGTGGCTGGCCCTGAGATTTGTGGTTTTAAATCTCCAGGTTAGGCAACACTGTGTTATAACAATGCTCTGATATCCTAGTGCAACCTTAACGTGTTCCTGCCTGGCGCTCCGGTTTGGGCTAGTATCTCGAAACTGATCCCGGAGCCAAGAAATTAGATTATCTGCAAAGGAGCCCTGGTTTACCAGCTCTTCTCTCCCCGGCCTGTTCTTCCTTGTCATTTCAAGGGTATGAATCTGAGTGCCGTCTCCCTCTCACTAAAATCCCCAGGGTCTTTTTTAACCAGATTTATTGAACAGGAGACAGAGTTAGGCTGCAGAAATCTTGGCAACTGGGTACAATACATTTCCTTCTACATCCAATTTATTTCTGCATTCATTAGGGATATTTCTTCCTGGTGGATTCACTGCCCTGTTTTCTTGCTAACAGAAGTAATACCTGCATGTTCTATGCTCAGAATATTTGGAAATAACCATCCTGACTCCTAGGCTGAAGATGGCAGACCTGACATCCGTTGTGCTAGTAGTCCAGAAAGGATGTCGTGAATCCACTGAATAGATATCTGTCATCGCAAAGCCAAACTCCTAAATTAAGGGATGTTTAATGCAAAGGCAGAGTTCAGTTCTTCTATTTGGGAGCTTAAAATAAAGTGGTCATGGACTCACCTAATTCCATTCCTACCAAAAAACGGGCAAGCAGGCTGAATTCAACGCGCTGGAATATTTTATCAAAACAAAGGATGGCAGCCAAAAAAACATTCATTGCATTACTAATTAATAGGGCGCATTTCCTGGAAAGACATGGAAAAAGACACATTCAGGAAGCAGGAATCACAAAAAAATGCTAATTTTTTTAAGTCCTGAACCACCAGCAGCCTCTTGATTGTCTTTTTTAAGGGAATAATTTTCAAAATATATAGAATATTAGTACAGTTGGAGGTAGAAGGACGATTCTAATTTACTTACTTCACTCTGCTCAGGGGCACTAATTTAATGAAAAGAGAATTTCCTAACAGTGAGAACAATTAATCAGTGGAACGACTTGCCTCCAGAAGCTGTGGGTGCTCCATCACTGGAGGTTTTTAAGAAGAGATTGAACAACCATTTTTCTGAAACGTTATAGGTGTCTCCTGCTCAAGCAGGGGGTTGGACTAGGAAAAATTCGAAATTCCTCCCAACTGTTTATTCTGTTATTTAAACACAGTCCTGTTAATCTTGGTAAATTTAAACCTTGGTTCTCTTTTCAGTGGATCAATAGGCTCTGTGCTCTGGGGCTTAGGAGCTGAGTGGGTACTCAGGAAAGGGGTTGACTTTACATGCCAATGTATGGCATGAACACCAACAGAAACAGCCCAGAAATTATGTTTAAGGTATGCCAGTACCTGCCGTATCTATCTGCCAGAAAGCTCCAAAGATACACCCCAAAAAGGCCTCCAAAGGGGACGAAAATGCTGAATAATATTAAGAACTCAAAACCTATATCGATCCCTTCGTTCTGAAGATTCACCAACTGCATCTTTATCTTAAAAATATAAAATGGAAAGCCGCATCAACCACACACATCTGTGCTGCCCTTCCTTCCCAGCTGCCTCCCTCCGTCGCACCTAACAACAACCCTGCGAGGTAGGCTGTCAGCTCACAGTCCCTAAGAAAAACCCAGGTCCCGATTTGCCGTTTGAAGGAATCCGGAGCAGAGATGCTAAACAAATTTATTTTTCTTAGAAACTTTGGGACATTTTCTCCCATTTCCCCTCCAAACAATGTATTCGCCCTTTGGCCATTAAGGTGGGAAGTTGAGACCTCCCAGGTGGAAAACCATCCTGGTTTTTTTTCTTTAAGAAAAAAAAAAACATGGTTTCCCAAAGGTGCTTTTGGAAGAGAGGGAAGGGAAGGGAAGGGAAGGGAGAGAAAGGGAGAGAAAAAGAAGGTGGAAAGGGGAGAGAAGAGGAGAGGCAGACAATACCATCTGAAACCCCGATGGGGAGGAGGGCTAAGCCAGCACCCGTGTGCCATGAAAACCGAGACACTGGGCCCACGCAGAGCAACCTCAGCAATCCTAATGCAGGGCAGCAGGTTGTGTGAATAATTGCCAAGTCCCAAACCCAGGACCGCCCAGCGACACACAGCAGGGCTCACTTACCACAACGGGATTGGTGATCAGAAAGAACATGTATCCATACTGGAAAAACCCCAAACTGGCACCCACTATTGACAAAATGAGTGGGCAGGTCAGTTTCTAGGAAAACAACAACACAATTCCTTGAGTGAAAAGGACAAAAACCAACACAACACATCTTAGACCTCCCCTCTCATGTCAGCTTTACAGTTTCTGGCTTGGATGGGAACAAGGCCGATCTTCTGCACCTACTTTTTTGTTAGGAAAGGTAATTATTTTCCCCCATGTTAGTCTGCACCCCGGGCATCTCCTAGTGGCGTCTCAACCACAAACAAACCAGGGTCAATTCTGAGTTATCAAGAGAGTCCTAAAACTTGTCTAGGCACTGCATTTAAAATATATATATATTTTGCTCCTAGAAGCAGAAGCCGAAAGCACCAGCCTGAAGATGACGAATGAGACTTCGTCGAAACGTCGCCAAGACACTTCAAATTCTACGTGGGAGAAAACCCGAAGAACCAAAGACCTACATACAAACACCCGCGAAAACCTCCGAAAACATATGTATTTATGTTTTATAAATTTATAATTTCTCTGCCCTGCCTTGCCCTGAAGCTTAGAAATAACCACGGATCAAGATAAACCGCGACTTCAGCAGCCCTCCAAACTCAACTCACATTACTTCGGATTGTGGGTTCCAAGTCCTCTTTCTCCTCCATCTTTCCGGGGAGACCGAGAGGAACACCTGATCGAGCAAAAAGCGAACAAATTTCCTTGAGAGCTCCGCGTTCATTTCCTAATTGTTTTAATAAATTCCCCAAATTCTTTAGCACCCTCCCGGATCCTCAGCTGCTCCTCTGCCAGCCCCTTTGGAGGAGGCCTAGTCTCCAGCTTTGGATTTTAAGGCTAGAATTTTCTTTTTAAAAAGCCAACTTACTGTTTTTTGGGGGGGGAGTATCTTTGGAGTAAAAGGAGAAAAGCCACAGCTACCTTTCCTTTTGAAGGAAGAATCCCGGAGTGGCAGCCGAGAGCCAATCAGTGAAACATTCCAGGAAAAGCGGAATGGCAGTTAGGGCGCCCTTTTGCATAAATTTCCATCCAGGTGATTCCAAATTTCTGTTGCTAAGACTTTGCTTAAAGTGCTCTTTGGCCCGATTTACAACCTTTCTCGCTGGAGTCGTTAAGCGAATCACTGCACTTGTTAAGCTAGTCACAGGGTTGGTAAATGAATCTGGCTTCGCCCTTGACTCCTTGCCAGAACGGTCGGCAAAGGGGATCACGTGACCTCTGGACACGGCCACCGTCATAAATACAAGTCAGTGGCCAAGCGTCTGGATCTTTGTCACGTGACCGTGGGGATGCTGCAACCGTCTTAATGGCGAAAAACGGTCATAAGTCACTTTATTTCAGTGTCGTTGCAACCAGTCACTAAATGGACTGTTGTAAGTCAAGGAGTACCTTACCTTTGGATCAGGTTTTTTTTTTAAATTTGTTTTTTTTTTCTCAGTATTCAGTTGGGGTGGATCCTTTATGTCTAATGTTAGATTTAATTTGGTATTTGGGTTTCTTTTTTTCCCCTTTTTTGCACAATTCCCCCCCCTTTTTGCCGGTTAATATGTTTTTCTGTTTGCACTGTATTCTTGTTAATAAAACAAATAAACGTATATAGCGGAGGGGTGAGCTAAAGCGGCTCAAGCTGATGGTGGGGGGCTGGGGAAGAGTGAGTGGGAGCTGGGGGGCTGCCGGGGGCTTCTGTGGGGCAAGCCTGAGGGAGAAAAGGAGGGCAGGATAGGGGAGGCTTCTGTGGGGCAGGTCTGAGGGAAAGAAGAGGACAGGATAGGGGAAGCTTCTGTGGGGCAAGCCTGAGAAGGGGACAGGATAGGGGAGCTTCTATGGGGCAAGCCTGAGGGAGAGAAGGGGACAGGATAGGGGAGGCTTCTATGGGGCAAGCCTGAGGGAGAAAGGAGGTCTGGATAGGCTTCTATGGGGAAGCCTAAGGGAGAAAAGGGGGCAGGATAGGGGAGGCTTCTATGGGGCAACCCTGAGGGAAAGAAGAGGGCAGAATAGGAGAGGCTTCTATGGGGTAAGCTTGAGAAGGGGACAGGATAGGGGAGGCTTCTATGGGGCAAGCCTGAGGGAGAAAGGAGGGCAGGATAGGGGAGGCTTCTATAGGGTAAGCCTGAGAAGGGGACAACAGATTAGGGGAGGCTTCTATGGGGCAAGCCTGAGGGAGAAAGAGGTCAGGATAGGCTTCTATGGGGAAGCCTGAGGGAGAAAGGAGGGCAGGATAGGGGAAGCTTCCATGGGGTAAGCCTGAGAAGGGGACAGGATAGGGGAGGCTTCTATGGGGCAAGCCTGAGGGAGAAAGAGGTCAGGATAGGCTTCTATGGGGAAGCCTGAGGGAGAAAGGAGGGCAGGATAGGGGAGGCTTCTATGGGGTAAGCCTGAGAAGGGGACAGATTAGGGGAGGCTTCTATGGGGAAGCCTGAGGGAGAAAGAGGTCAGGATAGGCTTCTATGGGGCAAGCCTGAGGGAGAAAGGAGGGCAGGATAGGGGAGGCTTCTATGGGGTAAGCCTGAGAGAGAAAGGAGGGCAGGATAGGGGAGGCTTCTATGGGGTAAGCCTGAGAAGGGGACAACAGATTAGGGGAGGCTTCTATGGGGCAAGCCTGAGGGAGAAAGAGGTCAGGATAGGCTTCTATGGGGAAGCCTGAGGGAGAAAGGAGGGCAGGATAGGGGAGGCTTCTGTGGGGCAACCCTGAGGGAGAAAAGGGGGCAAAATAGGGGAGGCTTCTGTGGGGCAACCCTGAGGGAAAAAAGGGGACAGGATAGGGGAGGCTTCTATGGGGCAACCCTGAGGGAAAGAAGGGGACAGGATAGGGGAGGCTTCTATGGGGCAACCCTGAGGGAAAGAAGGGGACAGGATAGGGGAGGCTTCTATGGGACAGGTCTGAGGGAGAGAGTGTGAGTGACAGGGAGGCAAGCAGAGGAATCAAGGAAGGAGAGCCCAGCAGGCAGTGCAAGAGAGGGAGAAGAGAGAGGGAAGAAGGGCCGACTAGCCACTTGGTCACCTTCCCTTCACTTGACCCACCTGCTGGGAAAAGACTGACCACCACCCCAAGTGACCCAGGCAAGGGTCACCTGCTTGAGTGAGGGGCCACTGTGGACCGGCAGCCGTACCAAGAGCGTCAGGAGAACCTGGACTCCAGCAACCCTTACGGGCATAGCGCTACACACGTATAAACACAAAGACACACTGCACAGTGCATAAAATCATTTCCCGTGGCTTGCACCGATACAATTAAATGCCTTTTTTTGTAAACAAGTACCGAGTTTGAATGGAAAACTCCATTCGGGGACCTTTCCTCTTTGTTAAATCACTCGGGTGACATATTTTGGTTTGGACCAAGATAGGGTAAATGGAAGCTTTTCCCCCCCCCCCAAAAAAACTTTACTTTCGTCCTTCTTTCAGGTCTCCACGTTGCAACATGTTTTGAGCTTTTTCACTTTTTCTCATTTGTAAATCGGTTATTTTAATAATCTGGGCTTGAGATGGGGTGCTCCCACGCCGGCGTATTCAATATGCTGATTGTTAAATAACACGCTTATTAAATCCTGCTTTTTCTCCATTTCTGGCATCCTCACGCGGAGGCCGAAATACGGATGACCACATTGTTAAATTCCACGTGCTGATCGGTCACTCCGCTTCCTTTCTTTCCTTTTCCTTTGTTTTACTTTCTTACATCACTTCATTTTGCCTCCCACATCTCATGTCTCTACCTTTTTCGTTCCTTCATTGAAACTGGCAAGGATTCATAGCAAGGCAATGCAGAACAAACTGTCACGTCTGCCAGGATAGTTCTAGGTTGCTTCTCTCCCTGGTTAGTTTCCATCCATTGTCTTGTCCTGCCTTCTGGTGCTTTGGAGAATATGCTGACCCCTCTTCTTTGTGGAAGCCCCTCAAATATTGCAACGCTGCTATCATATCAACCCTGGTCCTTCTTTTCATTAAACTAGACAAACCCAATTCCTGCAACTGTTCTTCATATGTTTTAGCCTCCAGCCCCCTGATCATCTTTCTTGCTCTTCTCTGCACTCTTTCCAGAGTCCCAATATTGCGGTGACCAAAACTGGATGCAGTATTCCAAGTGTGGTCTTACCAGGGCAATATAAGGATACTGCAAGAAAGAAACAGCAGAAATCCACTTCTGATATAATGGGAGCTACAATTCTTCCCCTTTAGAGAGTCAGGAAAATCACGTTGGCAGAAATAGGCAAGAAGTATAGCTAAAAAGGGCCAAAACATTATTTTCTATCCGGGGGAATAAGATAAGATAATATTTGGAAGTGACTTCCTGGTTCACTGGAGCATCAGAAGAACAGAAGAGAAAGCACAATCAAGCCTTGCAAGATATCCTTTTTCTAGCTAATTTTTTTAGCTTTCTTGCAGGGCTGATTTTCTGCTTTGGCCTACCTCACCGGGCTGACACCAACAGAGCTCTGCTAAATTTGCATGCTGATCTTTTTTTGCCAAACTAGCATTATAGCACTTAAAAATAATATAAATAAATCCATCCAGCTTGCAGAAAGCTTCTGCTTTACTTCATTTTTTAATTCCAGATCAATTTTGAAAAGAGAGGGAATAAAGAGATTTCCTGTTTCTATTCAGCCGTTATTTTTCTGGAATTTTTGTAGGTGCAGGCTGCTATGCTCTCCTGGATCTCTTGAAATGTCTTGCCGCTGGTTTCCGGGACTACCCGGAAAATGTAAACAAAGATGAGGATCATAAAAGGCCAGTAAAGGAGCAAGTAGTAGGATCCAAGGTGGATCTAAGAGACAGAAACAAAAATTAAAAAATATGAAAGACAAGATGAAACTCGGCAGGTCCATGAGACACATAGAATTCTGTGGTAAGATCACCTCTTTGCTAGAAAGGAGTTTTTAAATAAGTATTTTTAATATATTTTTAAACTTCCTTACCCTAGTCAGAACAAACAAAATGGCTGAGATAAAATTGATTCCCCAGCTGAAAAATCCTGCAATCACACATGCCGATGCTCGGGATGACTGGAGGAACAATTCACCAATAATCAAAGGAAGAATGCCAGCTATAGGGACAGAAGGTCTTCTATTTATTTTAAAAAAAAGCCAACAACCACAAAACCTTCCCTTGGTTTTTCTCCACCTGTGGAAACTCCGTATCCCATCTGATCACAAACCTGGTCCCGTTACGTAGCCCATGAAGAAGAGGATAATCAAAACAATGCTAATGAAGGCCACTGAGGGGTTTTCAACCTGTGAGGAAGAGGAAACACTTATAGGGTAACCATCAAAGCAATACCCCTTCCTCCACCCGACTTCGCATCTTTAACCAGCCTCATATTTTCCACACAGTTAGGGAATCCTATCTACAGAAAACTGGGATGAACGCTATGAAACTGACCAGCTGGATGAAATTGACAGATTGGTGAAATTGACCAACCAGATGAAATTGGAAGATTGGTGCTACTGACGAACTGCATGAAAGTGATAGATTGGTGCAATTGACCAACTGGATGAAACTGATGGATTATTGAAATTGACCAACTGGATGAAATTGACAGGTCGGCGAAATAGACGGATTGGTACAACTGACCAACTGGATGAAACTGACAGATTGGTGAAATTGACCAACTGGGTGAAATTCACCAGATCGATTTTAACTGACTGGGAAGGTTTGTGTGTGTGAAAAAAATGCAGGGGTGTCAAACAGGGGTTGTCCCGGTGCAGAGAATAGGAGGGAAACCCACCTGAAAAGTGAAGACTAGGGCAATATTTGAGATGATACAAATCAAGAAGCCGCTCAACAGGAGAAACCTCCGTCCCAAGGACTCGACGGTGCAGATCTAGAAAAAAAAAGCAAAGCAGAAAAGGATTGACACTTCAGGACCCTGGAGAAAAACTCCTGAGAAGACCATGGACAGCCAAGAACACAAACCAGTGGATCATCAAATAAATGAGCCCACAATTCTTCATCAAGGCTAAAACGATCCTGGTCTTTGCTCTTTCTATTGTGTTTCTGCTAGTTTGAACTGCTCCCTGCTGGTTGTATTGCTTTGTGGTACATCACCCCAAATTCGGTGGAGTGACGGAGGCAGCTGAGAACACGAACAAACCAGGAATCAAGTGGCGATTTGAGGTGGCTTACAGTTGTCAGAAGCATCAGCTGGATGACCACGCTTCCTACTAATGGAAGGAGCTTCACAGCTTTGTGGGACAGTCCTAAAACTTTATAAGTCTGCTGGGCGAAAATTAAAACCTGCAAAGACAAAAGAGAGGCAGATGGAAGCACATGTAAGATTTGGGTCAGGCTTTAAAGACCCACATTGCAATTCTTCTAAGGAGATTTATCACCTGCAGACAGAATCTTGCCAAATTATAGCAGAGAATTGCACCATAAGCTTAAACTCTGGGAACTATCAAGGAGGGGCCATCTTCACCCCCCTTCTCTCACACCAACTATTTCAACTGCGTTGTCTCTTGCTTCTCTGGAATGCAGCTCCTCCCTCTTGGGAATCCAGACCACATTCCATCACAGTTTGCCCTTTTGTAAAACTGTAACAGCTGCCTCTCTACCCCGCTGTTGCCCTGGAGCGAGGAACAAACTGGATGTGGATCCAGGAATTTTGTTTCTGGCTACAAGCCACATTTTGAGGAGGACAAAGACTCCAAATTTGCAAAAGCAAACAGCTCATCTTTTCTGTGCGAGGTTGCTCGGGGAAGTCGCTAACCACGTTTATTTGCACAAATCGACTTCCAGAGACTAAGACCACGACGGTGATGAGCTGCCACCGGAGGCTGCGGAAGCAAAGAAGTTTCCACACGGTCATGTTCTTCTGGCTGCTTTCGGCAAGGTGTTCCTGATAAAGTTCTTCCATCTCCTCCTCTACATTTTCTTCCCCTCTCAGCATCTTCAAAACTAGAGGAGGTGGAAGAGGAGGAGCAGTATAGTGTTGGGTTTGCATACCTCCCCCGTCCAACTGGTCTTAACTCTGGAGTTTGGGAGGGCTGGGATGGTCCAGAGTCCAGGGCAGGGGTAGGCAACCTCGGCTCTTTTATGACTCATGGACTTCAACTCCCAGAATTCCTGAGTCAGCTATCCTATGCTGACTCAGGAATTCTGGGAGTTGAAGTCCATGAGTCATAAAAGAGCCGAGGTTGCCTACCCCTGGTCCAGGGCCCAGCTTGTAACCTATAGTCTCTTCTTCTCTTCTTCCTTTACTTCTCACATCTGAGAGCATTTAGAAAGTGGGAGGCCTGGTCAGCCATACTCCAAGACCCTCACTCTATTTCTGGAGGACGCCCCCAAGAAGCAACTTTGGGATGATGGCTTCCAACTTCATTAGTGCAAGGAATGTGGGGAACAAAACTGAGACATCTCCCCTCTTATTAAGATAATTCCCAGGAAGGACCATCTCCAGCCATGGCCTCCTGGAGCCCACCCTTTCCCTTCCCACCAAAGTATCTGACACACCCAAAGGACTTCTTAAACAACCATCCAAAACGTGGTTCCTTTACGGGGGCCACGATTGGCAAAGGGGCTACATTTGGAAGGAGCCACCAAGCGCGGCAGATCTGAAGGGCAGAAACTGAGCTATAGGCCTGATCCTCCCTGTGGCCCAGACGTGCGCCTCGTAAGGCCCTAAGGCCAGACTCGTGTGGCCATACCTTGTCTTGCTTTCTCTTCGTCATTCCTCTGCATGTACAGAAACCTCGGACTTTCCGGAGAAAGAGCCAACAATATAATACTAATTACACCAAATATGGCAGCAACGCCAGACAATAATGAAAAATCTGTGGCAGAGAGAGAGAGAGAGAGAAAGAGGGAAGGAAGGGGAACGTTAGGAAGCTGCTGATCTGGCTCCAGGTTTTAGAAGCAACTTTTCTCTTCTCTCGCTTTGATCCTTCTTTGCTGGGACTTTATATATATATATATATATATTTGTACATGTAAACCATGAAAAAATTCAAGTTAAATGCTATTCAACTTAATACAATCAATTTAAATTTGTAAACATTCTTCACTCCGTATATCAAGATCTAACTACGGTATAAGCCAGATACATTTTCTTTGATTGGTGTTTCTCTTGTAGTCTATCCAATGTTTCCAGTCCAACATATATTTTTCATTTGAGTGATCCTTCAAATATGCAGATATTTTAGCCATTTCTGCCGAATTTATAACTTTCAAAGTCCATTCTTCAATAGATGGTAATTCTGGCTTCTTCCAATATTGTCCCACCAACAGTCTCGCTGCTGTGATCAGGTTTAAAATTAAGTTCGTCTCTATGGTGGTGCAGTCTTTTATGATCCCTAGCAAAAACAACTGAGGTAGAAATTCAATACGCTTTTTCAAAATGGTTTGAAGTGTCCACCATATTGGAAAGATGCCCTTCCTGGCTTAGCACGACTTAAAGTCTGCAGCAACGATAGAGGTGGAAATACTCACTTTCTTCATTTCCCCAGATCTGGGGGCTGATTAAGATTTGGACCAGCATGTATCCCCAGCTGAAGAAGAGGATCAAAGTCGTCACGAAGGCTCCCCTGAGATTCAAGGAAGAGATCTCAAGGACGTAGAGAGGGACGGAGAAACTAAATGCCCCTGTGGAAGGAATTGAAAATTGCATTAAAGGCACCGCTTGCCTTTCAGCGAGGGCGGCATTTAGAGTTTTGCCCCATTTTATGACCTTTTTGCCACAGTTATTAAGTGAATCAGAGCAGTTAAGTTAGCTGCACAGTTGTTAAGTGACTTTGGCTTCCCCATTGATGACTAGGGGACTGGAGGCTAAAGCATATAAGGAACGGCTGCTGGAATTGGGTATGTCTAGTTTAACGAAGAGAAGGGCGAGGGGGGGGACATGATAGCAGGGTTCCAGTATCTCAGGGGCTGCCCCAAAGAAGAGGGAGTCAAGCTCTTCTCCAAAGCCCCTGAAGGCAGGACAAGAAGCAACGGATGGAAACTGATCAAGGAGAGAAGCAACCTGGAACTCAGGAGAAACTTCCTGACAGTGAGAACAATTAACCAGTGGAACAACCTGCCTCTAGAAGCGGTGAACGCTCCAACACTGGAGGTTTTTAAGAGACTGGGCAGCCCTTTGTCCGAAATGGTATAGGGTTTCCTGCCTGAGCAGGGGGTTGAACTAGATGACCTCCAAGGTCCCTTCCAACTTTACTACTACTACTACTACTACCGTACTACTACTACTACTACTACTACTACTACTGTTGTTGTTGTTATTATTATTATTATTATTATTGATATTCGAACTGAATGTTTTGAGGTTTGGCACTTCTTTTATTTATTTTATTTTATTTTTATTCGGGCTTGTATGCCGCTCCTCTCCGGAGACTCGGAGCGGCTAACAACATGTATATAAACATCAAATTTCAATACCAGTCCAAACAAAAATATCTAAAAAAACAAACTAACACCCACTCATATTCATCATTCAATCCACAATCATCCCCAGGCCTGCCACCAAAGGTAAGTTTTAAGATTTTTTACGGAAGTGGAGTTTTGCTCTCCGAAAACCCCAATCCTACTCTTTGCTCCCCCAATCCTAAACTCCTAAATTACGGGACGCTTAATGCAAAGGTAGAGTTCAGCTCTTCTCTTTGGGAGCTTACAAAATAAAGCGGTCACGGACTCACCTGACGTCATTCCTGCCAAAAACCGGGCAAACAGGCTGAATTCAAATCGCAGGACTATGTTATCGAAACAGAGGACGGCAGACGAAAAAACAGAAAGCCCGTTAATAATTAACACGGAGCATTTCCTGGAAAGACACGGAAAGAGACACGTTCAGGAAACAGAAATTGCAAGAGTGCTATTGAACCATCAGCGGCATCCTGACTGTCTTTTTTAAAGGGGCACTTTGTCCCTGGAATTTCAAACATTAAACTACCTCTGTGGGGAGCTCTAACCTGTGTGCTGTAACCATCCAGATGTTGGCACCAGTGGAATTAGAGAGAGAGAGCAGAGAAGATTAAAACTGGGGTCAGTTCTTATCACTGATGCTAGAAGCCCCAAACCAATGATTTTCCGAGCAAATTAACTTTTCAAAATATATAGAATATTAGAATATTAAGACAGTTGGGGGTAGAAGGAAGATTCTAATGTACTCCCTTCACTCTTGGGTATGTCTGGTTTAAGGAAGAGAAGGATTAGGGGTGACATGATAACAGTCTTCCAATAGTTGAGGGGCTGCCCCAAAGAAGAGGGAGTCAAGCTATTCTCTGAAGCACCTGAAGGCAGGACAAGAAGCAATGGGTGGAAACTCACCAAGGAGAGAAGCAACCTAGAAGTAAGGAGAAACTTCCTGACACGTGAGAACAATTAACCAGTGGAACAACCTGCCTCCAGAAGTGGTGAATGCTCCAACACTGGAAGTTTTTAAGAAGAGACTGGACAGCCCTTTGTCTGAAATGGTGTAGGGTTTCCTGCCTGAGCAGGGGGGTGGACTTGATGACCTCCAAATTCCCTTCCAACTCTGTTATTCTGTTATTTATTAAATATATATTTAAACACAGCCCCTGTTGATCTTGATTAATTCAAACCTTGGTTCTCTTTTCAGTGGATCAATAGGCTCTGTGCTCTGGGGCTTAGGAGCTGAGTGGGTACTCAGGAAAGGGGTTGACTTTACATGCCAATGTATGGCATGAACGCCAACAGAAACAGCCCAGAAATTATGTTTAAGGTATGCCAGTACCTGCCGTATCTATCTGCCAGACAGCTCCAAAGATACACCCCAAAAATGCCTCCGAAGGGGACGAAAATGCTGAATAATATTAATAACTCAAAATGCGCAAAGCCTGTATCGATCCCTTCGTTCTGAAGATTCAGAAACTGCATCTTTATCTTAAAAATATAAAATGGAAAGCCGCATCAACAGCACACAGCTGTGCTGCACTTCCTTCCCAGCTGCCTCCCTCCATCACACTTAACAACCCTGCGAGGTAGGCATCAGCTCGCAGTCCCTAAGGGGAAAGGAAAGGAGATAGGAAAACAGAGGAGAGGAGAGAGAAGCGGAGAGGGAGGGAAGGAGAAAGGGAAAGGCAGACAATACCATTTGAAACCCCGATGGGGAGGGCTAAGCCCACATCCGTGTGCCATGAAAACCGAGACACTGGGCCCACGCAGAGCAACCTCAGCAATCCTAATGCAGGGCAGCAGGTTGTGTGAATAAGTGCCAAGTCCCAAACCCAGGACCGCCCAGCGACACACAGCAGGGCTCACTTACCACAACAGGATTGGTGATCAGAGAGAACGCGTATCCATACTGGAAAAACCCCAAACTGGCACCCACTATTGACAAAATGAGTGGGCGGGTCAGTTTCTATGAGATGGTGCAGGGGGAGGAAAACAACACCACAATTCCTTGAGTGAAAAGGACAAAAACCAACACAACACATCTTAGACCTCGCCTCTCATCTCAGCCCTACAGTTTCTGGCTTGGATGGGAACGAGGTTGATCTTCTGCACCTGCTTTTTTGTTAGGAAAAGCTAATTATTTCCCCCAAGTTAGTCTGCACCCCAGGCATCTCCTGGTGGCGTCTCATCCACAAACCAACCAGGGACAATCCTGCTGAGTTATTAGGAGATTCCTAAAACTTATCTAGGCAGTGCAATTTTTTAAAAAAACAAAAAATACACTGGAGCGAGAGCTCTAATTTCGTCAGAAATTATTTATAATTTCTCTGCCCTGCCTTGCCCTGAAGCTTAGAAATAACCACGGATCAAGATAAACCGCGACTTCAGCAGCCCTCCAAACTCACATTACTTCGGATTGTGGGTTCCGATTCCTCTTTCTCCTCCATCTTTCCAGGGAGACCGAGAGGAACACCTGATTAACAAAGGGGGGGGAAACAAACAAATTTGTCCCACATTTACAAACGATTCTGCCCCTGAACCCAGCCAGAGAACCTCCCCAAACTGTGCTGATGACTCCTGTTCAAAGGTAGACTGCTGCGGATCAGAGAGGCTCCATAGCGCTCGTCGCCAATGACGGTCGGCGTTTCTCACAGAGGAAATTAAAGGAAAGGGGACAAACATAAGCAAAAGGATTTTCCCGTCTTTTCTTTTGAACATTGGCTTGAGAGCTCCACGTTCCCTTCCTAATTGTTTTAATAAATTCCCCAAATTCATTGGCAGCCTCCCGGATCCTCACCTGCTCCTCTGCCAGCTCCTTTGAAGGAGGCCTAGTCTCCAGATCTGGATTTTAAGGCTAGAATTTTATTTTATTTTTTTAAAAAAAGCAAACTTACTGTTTTTTGGGGGAGTATCTTGGAATAAAAGGAGAAAAGCCACATCTATCTTTTCTTTTGAAGGAAAAATGCTGGGGCAGCAGCGACAGCCAATCAGGGAAAGGAGGCGGGAACATTCCGGGAAAAGCAGAATGGCAGTTAGGGGGCCCTTTTGCATAAATTTCCATCCACTTTCAGGGACCTTCCCAGCGTTTTTGATGCAGAAAGTTTTTTTTCCAACTTTCCTGTGTATCTGAGCATTCCCGGTGATCTCCTGTTGGTCTTCCATCCCAATTCTAAGCCTATTTATTTGCCCTTTCTTTCCCAGTCTGCCAAGATCACTTTTTAATTACTTAGCTAATTTAAACACCCCCATTTTTCCATTAAATGGTTGAATTAATTGACTGAATACTTTATACGGGCAAGTGTGATTGAACACGTGAGGAATTTGCCTTAGGGGCAGATGTTCTCACTGGGAGTCAAAACCAAGAAATCACGTGTTACCCAGGGAAAATTGTTACTTAATAATAATAATAAACTTTATTACGGTCGTAGACCAGCAATAGCCATCACTTTTTACAATATATTAATTAATAATAATAAAAATAGTACTAACATTAATAGTAAAGAATAACATCCCTGTTAAGAAAATACATGTTCTCAAAACGTTAGGGTTAAAATTGTTACTTAAATACAAGAAGGTTGTGAAAATCGTTTTAAAAACTTAGCAAACAACCAAAAGCGAAAGCGTGAAAATCTTTCACGCATCAACACTTACGCACTCAAGACACACTTTTGAAGCAGCTTTGCTGTTTTCTCTAAACTGAACTGGTGGAAGAAAGCAAAATTAAAGCAGGGAGGAGGGGAAAAAGTCAAAGAAAGAAAAAAGCTCCATCTATTCAAGGCTCGTTTATTTAAAAAAAAAACAAACCACACACTTTTGTTCAAAGGCCGCTTTCGACGAGGCGGATGGAAAATTCAATCTTAACCTGTACATTTAAGAGTTCTGTTGCATCGGTGCTTAAAAACACACAAACACGCAGAGAGAAGTGAGGTATACAGAACGAGAAAAAAAAAATCAGCCTGGCCCCCCCAAAAAATTTGCAGCATTTATTCGAAGGCAAACAAAGCAGCGTCCCCCCAAATTGGGGGTGTCCACTGGAACCAGACATGTGAGAATCCGTTGCTTTCTTAGGTGGGTTGCAATAAAATAGAAATTAACCTGTTACAGTCCTTCCAGATGGGAAGACTATACCACCTTCAAGTATCCACCTTGGATGCTTCGTTTCAGGAAGAAATTTGTAGGCAACTGCTTGACTCCAACATCCATCCCTGATCAGGCTAGTTGAGGATGATGGGACTTGTAGTCTCTCTCTCTCTCTTCTCTTCTCTGATTTCCAAATAGGGTGTTGACAGCCATGCCTCTTCTCTCCCGCTTAAACGTGGGTCATCTTGTCCCTTAACATTTAATTCAACACTTTCTCCTCTTTTATTCTTAACGCCCGAGTTAAGAAAATAAAAACATGTCTTCGTAGCGTCTTTTAAAAAAAAAAAAGGAGAAAAAAACAACAACACCATCACGCCCTGAGAAAGTTAATTTGGAGTAAGACCGATCCAGCCGTCGTATGGTGAAAAATTGAACGTTTTTCTTTTTTTCTATAAAAAAAAGTCCAAAAGTCTTATTATGCTGTTGTTGGGAATGGATATCATCCGTGATAGGCATCTTGGTTTCCTGTCTGAACAAAACAACAGACAAGGACCAATGAAAGGGTAAATTTTAGTAGAAAAATCACATCACACAAGTAGCATTAGGGGTGGGTCCTCGGCTTGCAATAGTGACCATTCAAAGTTACAACGGCATTGAAAAATATTACCAATTTCTATATTTTTAGCAAGCCTGGCTGCCCGAGAGTGGATTTTATTTGCCAGAGGTGAATAAATGATCAACAAGCCGTTTGTGGAAATTCCACTTCGGACTCCAGACGGGAATCAAATCGGTAGGAAAAAAAACAACTAGATAGGAAACTAGGAATTATATCCAGGGGCGGGGTGTGTGGAAGTGCTGTTTTGTACTTTGGATGGTATTTCAAAATTGTGAGCATCAAAGGGCTGACTTTAAATTTTTATCGTTTTTATTTTTGTATTCGGAGCCCTTAACCTGGGAGTGCGTGACTTCTGTAGGTGCTATATGCTAAATAAATAATTAGGAGTTCCGATTTTCTCTCCGAATCCCGGGAGTTTTTTGCCTTTTTGTTTTTTGTTTGCAACAGCCGCCATTTAAAACCTCACCTTGCAAAATGTGGGCAAACTAGAAACACTCACGGTGAGAATCCCACCAGGCAAAAGGGCGGTTTCCATCACGATGCAGGCGAAGTTCAAGGGCTGGATGTGTCTGCCCCTGTGCTATTGCTGCCTCGCAGCTCCCAGTCTTTGCAAAGGGGAGCCTCAGCCTGGAAGCTGGTCTCCAAACTCGGCGGAGGCGGCTCTGGATTCGAGTATCGCCAGCAGCACAAGGAAGAAAAGAGTTTATTCCGGACGACTCGGGTGCAAAAGACAAAGAGAATGCAGTTTGCAGCTCCTTGAAAAGTGTTTCCGATTCCCTGGTGGGAAAAGGGGAGAAATTTTATTTTATTTTATTTTATTTGCTTCTGAAACAAAAAAAAAAGGGTCTACTGAGCTTTGAAACAGAGTGGACTTCAATTCCCAGAATCCTTCGCTGAACATCTGGAGGCAGCCCATCCAGGCAAGCGGTTCTTATCTGAAACTCACGTGAAGCACCACCAGGAGCCAGTTCTGGTCTGCAGGAGAGCCGGACAGGGTCAGCACAAACCGAATGGTGCTCCAGACACGCAGAAAGATGAAAATGATCGGGATTAAGGTCAGCTTCTTGTCTGCTACGGATGCTGCTCCTGGGTGGGAAGTTGGGGCCCTGGACAAAATGGGCCGATACTCGGAGAGGGCTGCGTGCTGGGAAAGAAAAGAGTGAACCCCCCCTTAGATGGCATATTTATTTTGGATGTTTCTATTGCTTTTCATTTAAAATATTATGAGCTGCCCATTGACTACATGAGGGGGGGGAACTATATAAATTCAATAAGTAAATAAAAGATAGATAGACAAGCAGACAGACACATAGATAGATAGATGGATGGATGGATGGATGGATGGATGGATGGATGGATGGGTGGGTGGGTGGGTGGGTGGGTGGGTGGGTGGATGGATGGATGGATGGATGGATGGACGGATAGATGGATGGATGGATAGACGGATAGACAAACAGACAGAGGCATAGGGAGGAGGATGATAGATAGATAGATAGATAGATAGATAGATAGATAGATAGATAGATAGATAGATAGATAGATAGATGGATGGATGGATGGATGGATGGATGGATGGATGGATGGACGGACGGACGGACGGATAGATGGATAGACGGATAGACAAACAGACAGAGGCATAGGGAGGAGGATGATAGATAGATAGATAGATAGATAGATAGATAGATAGATAGATAGATGGATGGATGGATGGACGGACGGACGGATAGATGGATAGACGGATAGACAAACAGACAGAGGAGGCATAGGGAGGAGGATGATAGATAGACAGACAGACAGACAGACAGACAGATAGATAGATATAGGATATACGGACATAGGGAGGTAGAGAGATAGAGAAAGAGAGAGAGATGAGATGAGATAGACAGGCAGAGAGAGCAGATAGAGACAAAGGGAGATATAGGAGAGAGGGAAAGAGACAGAGAGAATTATAAAGACTGATAGAAGGTAGGGGAGAGATACAGGCAGACAGATAAATATAGACAGACAAATAGGCTGATGAAGGGAGGGAGGGAGGGAGGGAGGGAGGGAGAGAGAGAGAGAGAGAGAGAGAGGTGTGAGAAAGAGGAGAAGCTACAGTAGACAGAGATAGCATGGAGTAAAGAAGGCCATTTTTTAGAAATGTTTACTAGATTACGAATATTCATTTCATTCCGTTTGATTTTAGAACAGAAACATCTGCAAGCCAGGGGTGTGTGCCTAAAACCCCAAACCTGCCAATGTGACTTTGTATTATGCCCACATTCAACCGACTCTCTCTCTCCACCCCACCAGCCCCCCTCTGTAAGATTCAGCCCCGTCCTTGTGTACGGCCAATTTGCTCGCTCTTTAAGACAGCAAATAGAAAACTCCAAAACTGGGCAGGATGCCCTCCCTGGAATGTGATGAATGCAAAAAAAGCCTCTTGTAGCTGCTTTGGGTTGCCAACTGGGCTGTTGGGGACGGAGCAACTGGGGACTGGAGCCATCCCACATGATACATTTCCACTGCTAAGCGAGACAGTGCCCCATTTTACAACCTTGCTTGCCCCAGTCCTAAAGACGAGTCAGTTGCCCATCGTCACAGGACCCCGGGGATGCTGCAAAGGTCGTAAGTGTGAAAAACGGTCGTAAGTCTCTTTTTTTCAGCCCCGTTGTAACTTTGAGCAATCAGTAAATGAACTGTGGACCGTCTGTATAAGCTCACCCAGGCTGATCACCTTCTGGATACCCACCGCTCGGTTGATGTGCTTCTTTATCAGGACGTAAAAAACCGGCAAGGTCACGTAAGCGAGGATTTCCCACAATTTCCCCGCCAGCAGCATCCAAAGGAGCCGATCCTCTGCACTGATGTCAATCCAGCACCAGCCCACCGAGACATCCGACGCGTCGTAACCGATTTTTTTCAAGGCCACGGCGGCTGCGGTGATGCCAAAGGGAACCCCCCAGCTGCAAAACAGGGGAGAGAAGAAGAAAAATTTGGAGCCACCGAATTGGGCAGAACGGCCCTTGCAAAGCTAAAGATCTCCTTTCTGAGTTTGGGGAACGACACCCTGTGAAGGTAGGACGTCGGAACGGAAGAGTAGATTTGTAAAATTGGCTTGCTCGAACAGTAAGGCTAAAAAAAAAACCCCCGACAAAGAGTTTTTTAAAGCTTTACGTGGGTTGGACTAGATGACCTCCAAGGTCCCTTCCAACTTTATTATTATTGTTGTTGTTATTACTAAATAAATAACTTTTAGTTGAAAGAAAACGAAATGGATGATTTAATGGATTTGGGGATTGAAAAGGGATAAAGAGGAAGGGGAAAGAGTAACTGCTTCATAGGGCGGAAATAATTCTATAGTTTAATAGAAATAATTTATTACATGTATCTGTCACTCCACTTCCAGCAACTCTGGGCAGTTTATTATTCACCTTTTTGGCTCTGCTCGTTGTCTCTCTGTGTCTTCTTAAATGGGCAACTTTTCCCCTTTTTTTGAAGCGCCCTAATCTGCTTTTATTACAAAGAAGCCATTTTAACAGTGCATCAGAAAATAATAATAATAATAATAATAATAATAATAATAATAATAATAATGATGATGATGATGATGATGATGTTCAGGCAAGCTGTCAGAACTGCTTTAGAAAACAACAGTCCTGTGCAATTATTATTATTTATTTATTTATTGCACTTCTAACATGCCCTGGCTGGACTCCAAAATAGTGAAACCGGTTGCACAGCTGGATTATAACTGCAACCCGGACACGCTCTGGTCCAATTTAATTCAGATGTGAATAAATTAGAATGAATACCCATGCCGCAGTGTCTCAGAGCCTTTTCTAAACCGAAGTGGCTGGCTAAAATTAGCTCCAGTTGTAAAATACCCCCCACAGCTATAAATACACTGCAGTCACAAGCAAAGAGGTTGACATTTCACTAATGCAATTTTGTAGGTTATTTGCAATATAATCCCTCTTCCAGGCCATCCCTGAATAGCCAAGGAGGCAAACCTCCCTGAATTATATTTTGTACTTCTGAACTATTGGACCCAGTTGCTCTGCAAAACAGCATTTTTAAAAAAAAAACAAAACAAAAAACCACCCTCCTTAGAAGGGGCCCAATTCGAGTGAAGACTGCAGAGGTGGGATTCCACCACCCATCAACGCAAAGCCAGAGTCATATTGATGGGAAGTGTAGTTCCTTGGTGAATTTCTCCTTCTGTGGTTTCTGGATCTGGCCACGGGTTCAGGCAGGCAGGCAGGTCGGGTAATCGTGCAGAGAGGCAATGGGCAGGCTCATTAGCCAAAAAGCCACACACATTCCTAGCTGTCTGCCCCACCAAAAGACTGGATTTAATTCAAAGTGAAATATCAGCCAAAGAAAATCTAACAGGCCAGCTTCTGGAAATTTACCCCTTGGAATTTTTCCATTCTCAAACTCTTGAGCATTTCTCCAGGGTTGGGATCCCAAGTCCTATCAGCCTCAGCCCACACAGCCCCTTGGGAGGGGATGACGGGTACCAGGCCTCCAAATATCTTTAAATTCCCCTCTCCCTATTCTTTCTTAAGATAAGCCAAGGAGCAGACATGCACCCTTAATGTCACATTTGGGAGGGGGGGAATCAGCTGGCGCAAAGTGACCCCCTCCCAATCCGCCAATCAGAATGAAAAAGTGGAAAACTAAATATAAAATCAATTCACTTGTCAAGGAAAGCCTTGGAAGAAAAGAGTGCAGATGCCCCCCTCCCTCGCTCACTTGCTCAAGACTTTTTCAGAAGTGTGCGAAGGTCACAAGTCTCCCTTGTGCCAGTGTTTGCACAACCACTCCAGATTAGTTGTCGAGCATCTCTGTAGCCTGAGGAACTCAAAGCCATCTGATATATCACAAAGGAGGCATTCCGGAATGTAAACACGTCTTATTTGCAATTGCTCCACCACAAACACCGTTTTTTAGGGCATCTTAAATACATATATTCATTTACCTGCCCAATTCCGGGTAGTCCTCGGCTTACGACCACAAATTTCCTTTGCTAAGTGAAACATTTGTTAAGTGAGTTTCGCCCCATTTTGCGACTGCGGTTGTTAAGTTAGTGAGCCCGGCTTCCCCCACTGGCTTTGCTTGTCAGAAGGGGATCGCGCGGCCCCAGGACACCGCAAACTGTCGTAAATACGAGTCAGCTGCCAAGCCACTCAAAATTCAGTGCTGCAACGGTCACAAGTCTGAAGAAACGTTTCTCGTTGCCGTTGTAACTTCGGTCGCTAAATGAACCATCTGCATGGGATAGAAGCCACCAAGGAGAAAAGACCAAGTTAGATTGGATCAGACTAATCAGAAAGATTTGGGATCTTGTGTATAACAGGTCAGCCTCGCTTTATGTCCATTTGTTTAGTGACGGTTCCAAGTTACAACGGCCCTGGAGAAAAAAATGACCGTTTTTCACGCTTTACGACCGTTGCAGCATCCCCATGATGAAAATATGAACGCTTGGCAATTGGCTCGTATTTAGGACGGCCGGGATCCGGCGATCCCCATTTGAGACCTTCTGATTCACTTAACAACCAGATCCACTTAACAACAACCCTGTTTCTAACTTCACAACTGCAGTGTGTCACTTCCCTGTAGCAAGAAAAGTCCCCAAATGGCCCCAAACTCACTGAATGGCTCCGCTTAGCAGAATTTAGGGGCTCCTGTGTAGTTGTAAGTTGAGCATTATTATTTCCACCGCAGCTTGTCAAACATAAAACTGCAACGTTAAGCATCCGTTTACTCCAGCTTGCTACAAAGAAGCTACAAGTATTTTTAAACAAACGTGGTTACATGGGAACGTAACCACGTAAATAAACGTGGGACAGGGATATCTCTGGAGACCTGGAAGCATCGGGCATCTCTCAGCTTAGTCTACCTTGCAGGGGTGTTAAGAAGATGCGAGGAAAGAGAAAGGAAGGCACACCCAGTTTGTTTGCTTTTGCACCGAATCGGAGGATTAATTTTGCAAATAAGAAAGAAGTCTGGCCTTTGACAGCAAAAGCTGGTTTTCCTGGGGTTTTATTTACTATACTTTTTTAAATTAACATTGTTGGATTGGAAAAACAGGTTCATCTCTCCAAGAATTGTAGTCTCGGCCACACCTAGCTCACCTCCCGGAGCAAAGAGAGGCAGAATTGGGGGGGGGAGGCACAGCTCCATCATCCCTGATTTTGGCTGGCTGTGGCTTGTGGGAACTGGGAACAAAGAGGCAGGCTTTTGATGCTAAGCAGAAGGGCACAAATTTTTCCCCCAAGCTAAGGGTCACAGTCTGGGTTGGGTTGTTGTTCTGCTGGGACAAATCCAGTTCACTGGCCTTCCCATAAATTAAAACCCTCTGAATCAAATAACCTCTTCAGATAGCCCCAAATACCCTAAACTGCAAGGGGTGACGTTAAAAAGAAAAATTCCAATTTATAAATGAGGTTTTGTTTTCTTTCTTTTCCTTCATTCTCTACACTGGACAATCCCCAAACTTTAGAAAAAACTCCCTTTTGAAACTCCCTCTTCACTGGGCTGCCCATCCCCTTTTCATTCCTCTTGAAAATGTCTGTATGTGTGTATGTGTGTGTGTTGCATGTTACAAGGCAAGACAAAACCACTTTGATTTGAGCTGGGGAATTGGAAAAACGAAGAACGTTTTTAACACACACACACACACACACACCAATAAAGATTATTTATTAATTGCTGGTGATGGTTAAATGCAGCCCTTTTCTTTGGCCAGCTTCTTCTACCCCAGGGGGCATCACAAG
The DNA here is from genome assembly GCA_034064705.1 of Bothrops alternatus. NCBI lineage: Eukaryota > Metazoa > Chordata > Lepidosauria > Squamata > Viperidae > Bothrops > Bothrops alternatus. Next base: position 193,467 of record JARGCV010000530.1, read on the forward strand.
GCGCTAGTCCTCTGCAATCGTGCTTTTGGGGAGGGGACAGAAGGTAGGGAGATGGAAGACTGGACACACACACACACACATACACACAACCAGGTAGAGAGGAGACACGGGGGGGGGGAAGAGGCCACCCACCTCACCTCACCAAGTGGAAGAAGCCGAGCAAGGCGGCGGAGTCGGGGGAGCCGCGGACGATGGCGACGTAGAGGTCCAGGGCGATGGCCACGGTCCAGAAGAAGGAGCTGGTGTTGGCGAAGGTGGAGAGGGCGCCCTGCGCCACGCAGTCCCAGGACGAGGCCTCGAAGTCCTTCAGCACCCCGTAGGCGTAGGAGGCGGCGGAGAGCAGGTCGGCCCCGGAGAGGCAGGAGAGCAGCTGGCGCGGCCGCGTCCGGAGCTCCGGCCAGCGGGCCTGGGTGCCCAGCAAGAGGCAGCAGCCCAGCACCGAGAGGGCGCAGGAGAGGAGCACCAGCCCGCGCTCCCAGGGGGAGACCAGCGTGGCGGGGGGGTCCCGCAGGAGCATGGCGGGGGGGGGAAGGGGGAAAGAGAGGGAAAGCGGAAAGAAAGGGAAAGCGGAAAGAAAGGGAAAGGGGCGAGCGAGGAACGAGAAAAGGGGGTCTCCGGAGCGCAAAAGCCGCGCTGCCGACCTTCCTCCTGGCTCTCCAGGCAGCTCCGGGGCGCGGCTCCCCTTCCCTCCGGCTGGGGGGTGGGGGAGGGTGGACGGCGCCGGGTTCTGCAGGGCGGAGGCACCGGAGCCCCAGCCGGGGAAGGGCCCCACGGCGCGCCCCACACACACACACACACACAGGTGACGCGTGACTCCTCCTTCGGGCCGCTCCGCCTGCGCTCTGGCGCTGGACGGAAGCCTCCCACCCCCCCCCCGCTAAGGAGAGGGCGGCTCCTGAGCATGCACAGAGTGCAAGGCCGAGGCTCTGCTGGGGAGGGTCTCCAAGGCCCTTCCGGGATTGCCAAAAGGGGGCGCGGCGGGGCTTTAAAGAGGGTGGGTGTCCCGCGGGGGGGGGGGAAAGGATCGCTGCTGTGTCTCTGCAGGAGTCCCTGCTCTGGCCCACAAGCTGTGTCGGGTCTGGGCGGAGGGGGGTTTACTGGGATAGACTGGCAGATGCCGATCCCATCGTGCAGACAGATTTTGGGGCGGGGGGGGGGGACGAGAGGACACACGGTCAGGGGAGTGTGCCTGTGCTGTCTCTGTTCTGTAAAAGGCGCTTTTTTTTTTTTAATCCTGCCCTGCTGGAACGCAGAAATGCAGCCCTCCCTACAATAAAGCTTGAAATATCCTGCCTTCGATCTCAGTTTCTTTCAAGGATGCGTTTGATTTGCTCGACAGAGTGTGAATTTGACAGGACTTACAGTGCAGAAAAGCACTTGAGATGCCACGTTTCCAAAACCAGGCATAAACCAGGATTCCTTTCATTTTATTCATCGGCGCGTGAGTGTCACAGAAGCACACGTTTCTGTGTCAAACGTTTTCTCTGTCAAAACTCCCACCTACAGACTTCTACTTTTCCAATCTGAATTTTTAGCCCATTGTGCTAAAGAGTGGTTTATTTAAAGGGGGTTTATTTAAAAACTCTTGTTTAATTTAATAAACCGTGGTTTATTTAAAGACTGCACCCACAAAGCACCCTAATGGCAAACCAACCGTATCACTGGGGTGACACGATAGCAATATTTGAGGGGCTGCCCCAAAGAAGAGGGAGTCAAGCTATTCTCCAAAGCCCCAGAAGGCAGGAGAAGAAACCATAGACGGAAACTAATCAAGGAGAGAAGCAACCTGGAACTAAGGAGAAACTTCCTGACAGTGAGAACAATTAACCAGTGGAACCACCTGCCTCCAGAAGCAGTGAATGCTCCAACACTGGAAGTTTTTAAGAAGAGACTGGACAGCCCTTTGTCCGAAATGGTATGGAGTTTCCCGCCTGAGCAAGGGGTTGGACTAGATGACCTCCAAGGTCCCTTCCAGCTCTTGTTATTGTTATGGATGTGGATAAAGGCACAAAGAAAAGGAATGACAGTACCTCACTTGGAAACTGGGTTAAAGTTCTCAACTTTCTCCCTTCTGTCTGCTCCTAAGTGTTCGGCACCCAGCCTGGTCCGCCGATTTTGAATCAATGAAACTTTTGCTGGCGGGATGCTAAACCACAGGTAAAGCTCAACTCCCTTAAGTCAGACTGACTGCTCTTTAAAAAAAAAAACCTAAGGGAAAATAAAATATAAATATGTCAAGACCTTCCAAGGCTTGGGCACAAAGCACCACGTTTTCCTTATTTCTAGGTTTCACACAGTTGTTTTCCCCCATAAGGGAGATCTGTTGGGTTCAACACCCGTTTATCGCTTTTGAGAAAACTCAGGGAAACAAAAGGAAAGCTGAACCCAAATCCACTCCTTTCTTCCCAAATCAGGAGCTTGCGGCCTTCCGAGCTGTCCATTTCCTGGTTTCCCCACAATTTTTCCATCTTCCTGATATTTCTAAGGAGGAAAGGCTGTTTCCGGCAGGCTTGCCAACGTGCAGCACTTCTGAAGCAGTATGCTTGCTGATTGCTTCTTCGGTCATCACATTCAACAACCAGCTAAGACACTGCCAAAGAAACACTCACAAGGGTGCCGTTTTTCACCTCCTCTTCCTTTCCTCCCATAGTGCAGCCCCTGTGCAGAGAAAAAGGAAAGAGATGTGGTTCAAAAAGGAACAGGAAAAAACAAGAACAACAAATGGTTCAGTTAAACAGAACTAGAAACTTGATTCCGATGCCCTGGATTTGAAAGCATCTGCGGTAAAAAGCCATGGGGTCATTTTAGGAAATTATTTTCAATCGCCATCCTTTTTTTCCGCTCTCTCTTCCACTTAGGCCTCCAGCAAGGCCACATCTGTCCACTAGCCCAGCTGAGCTATGCCTACAAGGCCCCCCCCCCCGACACCCCTAAAACACTTCCGTGTGAGAATAAAAGCGATGCTGCTGGCACTTGGCAGATCCTTTTGCTGGGTCCCGGAAGGGATCTGCCCAGGAATCCTTTCCAAAAGTAGAAAGCTCAGATCCGAGGCCATGTGGGATTCCTAGGAGTCATAGCTGAATGATCACAAACTATCCTGAGTCATGCAAGAATTAGAGATATGGCAGGAGAGAGGGAGGGAGGGAAGGAAGGAAAGAAGGAAGGGGGAGGGAGGGAGGGAGGAAAGGAAGGAAGGAAGGAGGAGGGAGGGAAGGAAGGAAGGAGGGAGGAAAGGAAGGAAGGAAGGAAGGAAGGAAGGAGGAAAGGAAGGAAGGAAGGAAAGAAAGAAGGGGAGGGAGGGAGGGAAGGAGGGAGGAAGGGAGGGAATGAAGGAAGGAAGGAAAGGAAGGAAGGAGGGAGGAAAGGAAGGAAGGAAGGAAGGAAAGGAAAGAAGGAAGATGAAAACAATCTGAAATAGGAGAAATCCTACTAATGTTATCTGCGATTGCATTCAAGAGGGCAGAAAAGAAAATTTTACTCTTCTTTAAGGAAATCACAACCAAACACACAGTGGTGCATGTAGGCCAAGTTTCTACACATCAACTTTGCAAAAAAACAAAAACCCAAAATACCTCCGGTATCCAGCCATCAGGTTTCTAGTCCTCAAGGTGGCAAAAAAAGTATGACTTTGAGTACTGTAAAAGGGGGGAAATATCAGACTGATGTCTCAGCTGTCAGGGAGATAAGGGAAAAAAAAGTAGGCCTTTGACACCTTCAGTTGCAACACAAAGAAATGGCAATGACTTTTCCTACTGGGCAAAGCTATTCAAATATACCCACTAAACAAACGTAGCTGACAAAAAGCACTTTTTTTTTAATGTTCGGTACCTACGTGAAGCAGAACAAACCTCAAAATCCTTTGTATGAATGCCTTCCTTAACCCAGCCACAAAAAATATCCAAGTTTAGTTATTAGACCAACAATGTTTAGAAAAAGTGAATGTCTCGACATTGAAAGAGCACAAGAATGTAATTTTTGTTATCAAAGAAAGAAAGAAAGAAGAAGGACGGAAGGAAGGAAGAAGGAAGGAAGAAGGAAGGAAGGAAGGAAGGAAGGGAAGGAAGGAAGAAGGAAGGAAGGAAGGAAGGGAAGGAAGGAAGATAGAAAGAAAGAAAGAAAGAAAGAAAGAAAGAAAGAAAGAAAGAAAGAAAGAAAGAAAGAAAGAAAGAAAGAAAGAAAGAAAGAAGAAAGAAGGAAAGAAAGAAAGAAAGAAGGAAGAAAGAAAGAAAGAAAAGAAAAGAAGGAAGGAAGGAAAGAAAGAAAGAAAAGAAAGAAAGAAAAGAAAGAAAAAAGAAAGAAAGAAAGAAAGAAAGAAAGAAAGAAAGAAAGAAAGAAAGAAAGAAAGAAAGAAAGAAAGAAAGAGGGAGGGAGGGAGGGAGGGAAGAAGGTATGGAAGGAGGGAGGGAAAAAGGAAGGAAGGGAGGGAGGGAGGGATAAAATGGAGGGACAGAGGGGACAAAATGAAGGGAGGGTATAAAATGGAGGGAGGGAAGGAAGGAAGAAAGATAGTAATAAGGAAGGAAGGAAGGAAGGAGAGGAGAGGAGGGAGGGAGGAAGAGAGGAGGAGAGGGAAGGGATAAAATGGAAGAAGGAAGAAGGAAGGAAGGAAGGAAGGAGTAGGAGACAGAGAGGAAGGAGTAGAGAAAGTCAGAAAGAAAGAAAGAAAGAAAAGAGAAAGGAAGGGAAAAACAGAAAGAGACAAAAAAAAAGTAGAGAAGAACTGAAGAAATAAAATAAAAAAGACACTGGAAGGAAAAGCAGAGTGTTGAGTCTACCTCTTCCAGAGGCATCTTTCTCCTTCTCCTTCGCAGGTGGGACAAACGCCACTCCTCCGGAGTTGCCCCACCACAGGCCACACAGGTCTGGCAAAGGAGCACCCTCCTCCCTCTGGGTGGGGCCTCTCCCAGGCAGCCTTTTAACCCAGTGTGGTCACACCGTGTGTGTGTGTGTCTGTGTGTGTGTGTCTCTCTCTCTCTCTCTCTCTCTCTCTCTCTCTCTCTCTCTCTCTCTCTCTCTCTCTCTCTCTCTCTCTCTCTCTCTCTCTCTCTCTCTCTCTCTCTCTCTCTCTCTCTCTCATGCACACACGTTTTACACAGCAAAGACCAACCTTTGGCTGGAGTGAGCTGTCTCCAGCCACACCTGTCCAGATCGTCCAGAGCTGGAAAAACCGACAAGGGTGTGTGTGTGCGTGTGTCACACAACTCACTTTGTTTGAATGTCATCTTTTGGCTACATCCTGGTCCAGGCTGCACACAGAGAAGGCAGGAATGCAAAAGTAAGCTGGGGGGGAGGGGGGGAAGAGACAGCCCGAGCTGAAAACCTAAACAGATCCTCAAGCTGCTAGTCCTTTGGAATCTTCCTTGGGGGTTTTTTTTCCCCCTGCCTTTAGAGTCGTGTAAATGAGTTTGACCTGAGTTTCCAGGTCGATTTTATTCTGGAAATCCTTTTATGTGGTAAAGAGGCAGGAAGCATTAAGGTTGTTGTTGTTGTTTTTTTCCCCAAAAAGGAGACTTTAGAAGTTCAGGGTGCTGTAAACTTTGGGGAGAAAGTTTGCCCAGCCAAACAAGTCCACCGAACGAGCGTCCATTCTCAGCCAAATTATTTCCCCAGGACAGGTGAGAGGTAGAGAAATAAATGGGAGTGAGCAAAGGGCAGCTCACACCCTAAACACATACACACACACACTCAGGAGTGACTCACTGGCAGCCAGAAACAAGCAGCAAATAAGAGAGCCCGGGCTGTTAGGGACCCACAAAAACACACCAGCATTACGTAAGGTTGACAGAGATTGCTGACTAATGGAGTCATTCCTAAGCTTTGCACCCCTGTGGCCAGCAAAAGGCTTCAGGTCCAATAAAACAAACTTGGTGCAAGCCACAGCTC